>AZLU01000105.1:0-83915 GCA_002224055.1 Pezizomycotina sp. ARF18 | reverse complement strand
GGGGGGGGGGGAGAAAGAGTCTGGGTACGAGACAGGATCTTCGATCTTGGAAGATTCCATTAAGATTTTTTTAACTGATATATCAAACGCTGGATCCAAGAGTTCAAGTGAAAGTTTCAATGCATGCTGATTACCGACTATCGGCTTTCGGTACGCAGATGACGGTTGAACACCTGCCGACTCAAAACGAAGGCGAAAATTTCTCCTCTTTTCTTTTCTTTTTTTTTTTTTTTTTTTTTTTTTTTTTTAAAAATAAACAAATCAAGAAGCGGGGTGAAAGAAACAGGAGAGGGAAGGTGTATGATGGCATCTATCGAGAGGCTGATCAGGATATACTTGGTCCACTAGTTTAAAGATGATGATTACCGTATGTTGCAGAGCTGTTATTGAACAAAATCCCTGCTGAACAATGACAGAAGTGTTTCTAATAAAGTAACTCCTTTATGCGCTCTTCTATTTCAATGTAATTGGAGCTCTTCCTGAGAAAGAAGATGTTGGAGAATAATAATGATTTATTTGTTTTGTTGAACAGCTTTAAGAGCAAAAAAAAAAAAAAAAAAAAAAAAAAATTTACCCTCTGTTGTATATAGGATAGAAAACAAGGAAAAGAAACGATAAGAATCCTTTGTCTCGTGCTAGCCTCTCCGAAGAGAACTCCTGAACTTTAACATATCAAAGAACCGATCAAAGGTGAAAAAATACTGAACGAAAAAAACTTTCAATAAAAAGGAAAACAGGGATTTTTCTAAGCTTCTTCCCCGAACCTTCTTTCCGGTACCGGAGCACTCCCACAGCCACAGCGCGACGAAACCGACCCCCGATCACGACGGACCACATGCCCGCTATCCACACCCAAGCGAGATCCACCTCGTCCATCTCGTTTGAGCAAAAATGCCGCACGGTACGGGCGCTTCTCGTGCACGTAGTCACGAACGGCCGCTTGTAGTTAACGAGAAGGTGAAAACGCGTGCTGGTCTGGTGTCAGGAAGGTCGTCGAGAAAAGGTGGAGTCCTCATCCGCAGAAACGGGAGCGAGAGAAAGACCGGTAAGGATCAAGCATTATGAACTCGAGCTGAAGCTCGTCACCCTGCGGGACTTGGAAGGGTACCGCGGTCGTATTGTACTTGATAGGGAGATAGAGTAGTCTATAAAAGGAATTAGATACTTCTCGTACTTTCTTTTTATGCATATTAATATAGCTGAAATTAAAAACTTACCACATTGTGCTTGATCTAAACGTTGCCGTTAACGGAATTCGGTCCCTTCTCTTGGCCCAGTGCTCGATGCTGTTGACCCTGAGAACCCCGACTTCCGGAAGTCAAGCTGCAACGGCTTCTTCTATGACGGTCTTTCTTTACGAGAACGCGAATGCAGAGTCGCTGAAGACCTCCGACTGCCGATGAACATCATCTCGCGTTGGCCTCGTCTGCACGGCGGCGGAAGCCCATCTGCGTACCAACCGCAAAGACGCCCTCGTCGCGCGAATTCTCCCGCTCCTGCTTGTCGTACGAATAAGCCCCAGGGCTGTCAGCAGGCTGAACAGGTTTATTCCCCAGCACCATGCATTGACCCTTAACAGATCCGTGCATCCTTATCGAAGAAGGCGAAGTAGCTTCTGACGCCTTCTTTGAAGTTCGTTGGGGAACTAGCAACTTGCTGTGGTCGTTTTCGTCGGCGTAGTTAAGTGATCTGCGACGGCAAGCCCTTGGAGAGAAGGTGACATCGACCTGGCTTGCGAGTTCAACCAATGGCACGGGCGTTGACGAAGATCCGAGGAGAGAGAATGTTCCCACAGCGGCTGCGTATTGAGCAGGCGGCTGATGTCAGTGAGGGCGCAATGGCTTTCGTCTGGCGGGGAATACGATGAGGTGGTCGTAGTTGCGTCGCCGTGCACGAACAGATCTATAATTTCGATTGGTGGTCCGTTATCGTGAGCTCATACGATCTTGCTGTGTGACTTGCAAGCTCACATTAGTCTGGATTTCCGGATATTGCATGCAAATGAAATAATACTTTGATAGTAAAAAGAGTAAATCAATTTGACTGCAATTTTACTTTCCAGATCCTCAAGAAGTTCGAAATAGATGCTTTGGATTCGTCGTCGAGAAGGACCAGCGTTCTCGACCGCGACGGAGACAGCGCTTTTGCGCCGAGAGCTATAAGCCCTAAGAGGAAAAGCGCATTCGCGCCTTGCCGACCGAGTTATCCGAAACAACATCGTGAACGAATATAGTAAATTCTCGAAGCTAATCCCCCTATAGAATTTGGAAAGAAATGTAGAAGTATTGAAATGATAGTTTTCTCTTCAACTTCCATGATCCCGGTCTTATTGTAGCTTGTAATGTTTGCGTGTCCTCAGAAGCTTCCAAATGGCCGCTTTACTAATAGCTTACTTATATCGCCTTGTTTAAATTTGCCAGACAACGGAGCAAAAACCTTTGAAAAAAAAAAAGAAAAAAAAGGATCGCCCACACTGCCCAAAACTGGATTAGTCACAGCCTCGCTACTTGCTACTAATAATTCTCCTAGCAACTCGATAATAATAATAATAATAAATAATAAATAATAAACTTTTCACGCGTATTGGCGTGACTTGAAAAAAAGAAAAAAAAAAAAAAATTCATGACTGATAACAGAAACACAAACACAATCAGCCAATTCCTTCAAAACCGATTATCAACAAACAACAATAAAGGGAAAGAAAAACATCCAAACTTCTTCTGCTATTCTCCACAAAGTCTTCGACAGCCGATTCCTTTCTTCTTGTATCCTTCTTTCCTTTCTTAATCCTTCTTACTCCTTCAGTTAGTTATCTTCTATTCTGTACATGTCCTGATCCTACTTTACTTCTTTGCCACAAGGATAAACATCTGTGCAGCCTTGCCGCGACGGTTCCTATAAGAGAATATCCCCCTCCCCTACTTTAATGCCCCAGCCTCTGCCTTTCCAATAGCTCTCTGCGGGTACCAAAGACAAATAAAGATCTGGGCTCTTTCTTCCTCGCCTTCTATAGACCTATCGAGGAGACAACTTTTTTTATTTTCTTCCCCCCTCTTCGGCATATATTTTGACACCAGAGAAACATGGCTCGCCTAAACAATAACCATGTCGAGAGCGAAAGCGACGACGAAGACATGTACACAGATCCGTTCCGCGACTCATCGACGGCCCCCAGGAGTTTAGTTCACCCCGCACCGAAGTCGAGAGCGGCCGTTCTAGGAGCCAGACGCCCTTTTCGGAGCAGGAGAACTCCGGCGGTCGTAACCAGAACGGAAGCGAGTTCGCTTCGACGAAAATGATTTGAAGTTACCATCCATGAGGACGCTCTCTCAGCGCTCGAAAACCCAATATGGCTGCTCACAGCAATCGCAGGAGGATGCAGCAACAGATGACCTCTTCGACCCGAATCAGGACCAAGGAGAACGTCGCAAAATCCGTCGGGTGTATCGAGATTTGCAACGCGATGTTACTGGTATGCTCTTTTGTCCTTTCTCTTCGTTCTTCTCTTTACCTTCACGCCTGGTGGGTAACTGCCCACCGGAGTTTCTACGTATTAACACATGCCCTTCTTTATTCCAGATAACAAACGGAATATCTGAAAGATAGCAAGGCCATCATCAAAGTCTTCGATGACGCGAACCAGAACTTCGCCAAGTTAAGCAGACTGCGGATGCGACTCTCGACTCTAGGCTCCTCGTCACAGCGGCTGACCTGGCCACGAACGTGCCGATTCATTCAACATTGGCGTCAAGGTTCGTCTCTGGAGGTGGACGATTTATTACAAAGTCAATACGATTCCTTCAGAAGTCCAAGGAACATAACAAATGGGTGGACAGTTTGATTGGGCTTTCATGGGACGTCAGGCGACTTCGGTTTGCTGCAGCGACCCCGGTAAAGGATTTCTTGAATGGCCCCTCGCCGTCCAGAAGAAAGTGGCGTCGTCAAACAGCGTCGGCAGCGACAGGCCGGAACCCGGACGATATGGTCAAGCCCAGGAACTGAAAGTCCAGGATATCGCCAAGAACGAAAGTACCATGAAGAACACGCATTCATATACAAGCTCATTGACGACTACATGGCAGAAAACGGACTTGAGCGTCTGCTGTACTTCAGGTTCGTTGTCAATCGGAGTCTTTCGGACAAACGTCGAGAATATGTTCTACACTGCTTTCCTGGTACGCGATGGTCGTCTGGCGATTCAAGAGGATGAAGAAACTGGCCTTCCTTACCTCGTATTAGCCGACCCTCCCACGCCAGAATACGTCAAGGAGCATAACCTGATCCGTCAGCAGATCGTTTTCAATGGATAAGAAGACTTGGAGGAGCTTATAAGGTTTTCAAAATCACGGAGCGATCATTCCCACACGCGAGCGTGAGATTGCGGCAATAAACCAGAGTGGATGGTATTCGTGAAAGCACCGTTTTCAATTCATTGCCCCATTTCCCCTCACCTAATGATTATACATTTTCTCCCTCTCCTATAACGATCAGGCGTATACATCATCATTCACATATTTCCCCCTCACTTGACTTGATCCCTTGAATATAAGGATATTTGCCCTTTCAATCAGCATCATACGAAACCACTAGTTAGACCCAGATATAGTAGTGGCTACTTGGTCGAATCGGGCGTTATCAGTTAGAGATTCTGGTACCTTCTTTTGTTCTTCTCCCCATCGTACTCCTTAAACATTATCCTTTAATTTCTTGTTGAGATATTATTATTACTCCTGTCATCTATGGTGTGAATTTCAATTACGCTGCTTATTACTTACCTTCTATTCTTCGTTATTCTTTCTTCGCCCCTTTGTTTACTCCATGTGGTTTCTTATTTCATTCTTTTTTTTTTTTCGTTCGGTTTTTAACGGCGTTTCAGCTGGGAATTTGCTTTTTCAAAAAAGGTCAAAAAGGGAAGGCATGTTATCTTTGAATTCTTTTTTGTTTTCTTATATCTTTTAACGTACGGCGTTCAAATTTATATCACCTCGGACTTTTCTGTTTCTCTTGAATGAAATCATTCGAAACATCTTGTTCCTTTTCCTCTGTAAATATATCTTATCCCTTGTAATTAGCGGCCCCCCAGTCTTTTCTTTCCTATTAAATTTTATCAGCCCGGCCATAAGATTGAGATCTTTGTCCATGGGCATTTCTTACACGTATTATATATATGTAGCTGCGGTTGTATATGTGCAAATCCACTTATAACCTCGAGCTCAGCTTTTAGAAACATACCAACGTTTTGGTTTAGGTCAGGATAGCTTTAATAACCGATTGTTCCTTATCGATGTCTTGGTGATCATCGAGATATTCCTTTCATAGCATGGAAGCAGAACGACAGCGCCTATGCTCTATAGTACATTTCTATATCATTTCTATCTATGTGCGTTTTTGAAAGTTGCAATCAGTATATGTTCTTATATACAGTGTAACCTAGGAGCTTCATCTGGTCTAGGAGAAGCTGAATGATTTGTGTCGTTCCTAGATATACCGACTTCGTTTTACCAGGAAGCACTTGAGGGTGCTTAGCTGAATTGGATTGAATAGCAGTAAGAGCCCTCAGCAGCCGGGGAGTTGTGGCAGAAGTGCGGCAGTTTATATGCCAGAAAAAAAAAGAAAAAAGAAAAAAAGCCGTGTATACATGCAAATGCTCTATATAATCAACGCTGTATAACGAAAACTACCCGAATAGTAACCCATATATCGAAATACCGCTCATTCTTTCTCCTCTCAACTCGACGACTCGACGTAAAATCCCGCGGGAGGCGTGCGCTTCTCCTTCATCTCCCGCCTCGTGAGTGCGCGCGCGACCTCGGACACGGCGACGAGCTCCTTGACCTTCATGATCTGGCCGGCGATGTCCGGGCTGACAGGGTGGTAGACGGTCCACATTGCGCTTCCGCAGGCCGAGCGCTTCGAGCGTGCCGCGCTTGACTTGCGGTAGGCCGATGGCGGAGCGGATTGAGGGTGATTTTGAAGAATGTCATTATGGAGAAGGAACTCGGTCGTGCGTCGAGAAGTAGGGAGGGTTCTTTTCGGAAGGTGGTAAATTGATGGACGGCGACGTCTTGGGAGACCTTCTGGAAGGAGACTATTTGTTAGCTTTAAAGTCAATTGGAGAGTTGTTAAATGTATAGCAGTATATTTACCAGGTTTTGAGTCAAATGTCCGTTGCTCAAGAGGCTGAGAGGGCCGGGGGGGGGGGGTTTGAGGAGTATATCGAATTTTGGGATTTTTCTCCATTTTGGAGGTTAGATAGAATTGCCAAGACAAGGGGGAAATTTTAAGCCTTATTGATTTTACTTAGCGCCTGACAGCTACTACACAGCATTTCATACAAAAACGTTATTTTAGCTGTAGAGACGGGACTGTTAAAACTTATTTATACCTTTCTATATACCTACTTAGGTATAACTTTTGTACGAACTGCTCTTCGACAAAGCTTGACTGCAATCATCGATTCCACCTCGAGTTTCAACTGCTCCTTATATAGCGTATATACCCGGCTAGAGGAGAACGTCGTTTTATGGTTAAAAACATTTCCGACTTAAAACCCCCTTACACTCTCCCCACGACCGTAACCCATGAGCAGATCCGCGTCTCGCGCCTCCGTGGCGATCTTTGAGGCCACGTTGGAAAATCGCCTGGAATCACAACCGGAGCACGTCTTCGCTTGCAACGGCCGCGATTCAGTTCACCGCTGCCGCCGTATCCAATAGCGACTCGGCTGTCGTGGACGCCAACGCGGCGCTGTCGCCTGCCAACGAGACTTTCATTAGCGGAGCTTCGAAGCTGGCGGAGACGTTGAGGCACCGGAGGTAAAGATACTTGAAAGAGATAGAGAGGGAAGGACTTTTTTTTTTTGGAGAAGTATGCTGACAGGTAGCTCTGTTTGTAGGATTTAGAGAGGATCAGCATGCTGAAATCCCAGTACACGTCTGACAAAGCTGCTATAGATGCACAGCTCAAAGCGGGGGTCCAGTCTCAATTAGAGGTCACGAAGGTAAAGCCCGTCTTCACGAAATTATCCGACTTAGGTCTCTTTGTGCGAAGCTTCGGCTTGCTAACGAATTTAATTTTGTGTATGCGTTATATAGGCGGGCATGACTGCTCTGGAGGACGGCCAGAAAATCATTACGCTCATAAAAGAAGAAATGATCAAAATCGACAAGCTGTGCTCAGAATCGCAGGACCTGATCCAGGAATTCCCCCTGATAAATCAAGTTTCGCGAGTCCATAGGAACTTTGTCGCCGTGCAGGAAGCAATGGACACTCTGGCGCAGCTCGAAACGGACGTACGAGAGTTAGAGGCGATGTTACAAGCAGACGATGCTGGCAAAGGTATTTCCAAGAGAAACAGGAAAAAAAAAAAATGATAAACAGAAATGAAGAAGACGATTGCCTTGCGTTGCTTTAAATGGTTACATATGCTGACGGAGTCTATTTTTTTATAGGGGTCAACTCTCAAATGCCCAACCTCGTCCCGATACATCACAAGCTTACGCAGCTTCGTGATTTCCGCGACGAAGTCATGTACCAGAGCACGAAGACCCAGGACGATACACGCTCGACGCTGGAAAATTACTTTGCGATCATGGACGAAGTGGTATACGCGTTCGAGGACCGGTTCGGCATTCTCCTGATGAACGTTTCTCGATATAGTACGGGCCGGAATTTCTCGCTGGTTGTACGTCTGGCCAAATAATCGAAGCGGAGGAAAGATCGGACGACAAGGTTAGGGCGCTACAGGAGGCGAAGTCCCAGCATAGTGAGCTGGTAGCCAGGTTCAATCGATACAAATAGGATCCCAAGCGCCAGAGGTTACAAGCAAAAGTTCATCGATGCATCGAGTCGGTTGTTAACGGCAAATTCGACGAGGCGGAGAAGGACTTCGAGGAGGATTCTTCGTCGCTGCACGACAGCTTCGACTGGTACTTTGACGACCTGGACGTGGTGAAGCATAATCTGAGCAAGCTCGTGCCGCCTAAGTGGAAGATTTCGAGACGTACTTGGATATTTATCACGGCCGCATGCACGAGTTCATTACGAAGCTTGTCGCCAAGGAAGATCTAGACGGTCAGGGGCTTCTGCAGATCATACTTTGGAAGAGCAGGTATGACGCCGGTCTCAAATCGCTTGGAGTCAACAAATCGACATTGAAGCCGCCGATGTTGGGCGGAAACGAGGAAGATTTGGTCAAGGAATACCTGAACATCATCGTCACAAAAGATGGCTGAATGGATGAAGAATGTCATAAAGGATGATACGAAGGAGTTCGTCAGCAGGACACAATCGCCAGAGGAAGATGAGAGCGGGTCGCTTTACCTCCAAGGCGCTGTTTATAACGTTTCAAATGATCAATCAGCGATCGACGTCGCTTCCGATGCGAACAAGGCTTCCGTGATTGTCGGCGTTGTGGACGAATGCTGTCGGTTGTTGAAAGAGCGCCAGACACACTGGGAAAATATGACACGGCAAGAGTTGGATCGGTTTATCGAGGCTCCGGACGAAACGCAAGGCGAATTCTCGAGTGGATGGTACCGTCGCGAACGACCAAGCCCGCTGCGCCGTGTACACGGAGTCCGTAAAATCCAGGCTGGAACCCGCGCTGCCGATAAGGTGAAGATTCAGGTCAACAGTCTCCTCGAAGGCGCATAATAGGCTTTTTGGACACTGCCAGCGTCATCATCAGCCGTATAATCGAACTGATATTCAACGATTTAAAACCCGCGACATCCGTCATTTTCACACCGGCGTGGTACGGCTCGAAGCACATGGAGCAGATCACGCTGACGTTCGGTTCCTACCTGTCTGACTGCAAGCAGTGGCTGGACGAAAGTATTCTACCGGAGCTGTTCTACGAGATTTGTGACGAGACGGTCGCCACCTACCTCTCCTGCGTCAAGAACAAAGGGGCTAAGCTGCTGGTAAAATCAGGCAACGTCTTTGGACAAGTCCGCGAGGATGTCGCTACGGGTTTAAATTCTTCTCGGAAATTATGGGTAGGGACCAAGTTAAGCAGTCTTGGGTGGTCGTCGAGCTTTTCCTGCAGCTCGCAACAGCTCCCAAGGAAGACCTCCTAACAACCTATAAGGATTTCAAGATCCAGTATTGGGATCTACCGAATCTTTGGGCGAACAGGTTCTCAAGATCAGGAGGATTCATCTAGAGATATGGTGGGGATAGTAAAGACCGGGCAGAAGGATTTGGGTCAGATTGAGATAGGATCTCCAACCATTATGGCAAAGGTGAAAATCAGATAAAACTACTTAATTTCTTCGAGCCTTCTTTTCAATTCATTCATGAGCGACATACCTAAAAATCCTTCCGTTTCTTTTTGTAATTGCCTCCTTAGCCTTGATATATAGTTTTGATATTTATACCTTTTTGCAGCCATATTTTTGTTGTATTTATCCTCTTTTTTTTTTTTTTTTCTTACAATTGTCGCGTTTGTGTATTTGGTAACTTTCTTCAACGCCGGACATACTGGAGTCTGATTTTAACGAAGAGGCGTTTCATGGAGCAATTTGATATGCAATTCAACTAGAACATTTCTTAACCTTGAATGATATTTCTTTCCAATAAACAAGCAACTTAAACTATATAAAGCAAATTTATAACCAAAGCCTCTATATATTGATTGTTTCCCGCAGTAATAGCAGCAATAGGGCTGGATCTCGGACTATTTCAGCATGAGGTGTGTGAAATTTGGGTTTTTCACGGGGTTGACTAAGCAGCGCCGACTACGCCAAAAAGAAAAAGGCCATTAATACGGCTTTTTGAGTTGCAGGGGAAAAAAAATTTAAATTTAAATTTCAGCCACTTTTTCCCAGTCTTTCTTTCTCCTGAGCTACGTCAATCATAAATGCCAACACTAAAACATCATTATCACTACCGTCACATCTACCGGGTACGGCTACGGACACGACTGCAACGAGACTCTATTCTACTTGTTGCCGTACACGCTATTTATTCAGCTATTCACGAGTCGCCGCACCACCAAGCGAATACCAACACACCACCGCCAGACGTTTACGTGTACTCCCGCATCGATTTAACCTACCGCCTTCATCATGAGCGAATCCTCAGATCTGATTCCCTGGTTCGCCCCGTTCATGGGGATGGTTTGTTGCCCTTCTTGTGCCAGTGTTCTTTGCTCTTCAGTTATTTCCGAAGTAATCGGAATATGCTCTAAGACTTGGAATTACAACTAACACTTTTTCAAATGCAGGCTGGAATTGCTGGAGCAGTAAGTCTCAACAACCCTTTACATCGCACACTCTTAAATCAGGGAAGAGGAGACCCGAAAACATAATCTATTCGAAACCTCGCGCCAAATCCGAAAAAAACGACGTAGCTAAAAACTCATTGTTATATAGATGACCTTCGGTTCCATGGGCGCCGCGTACGGCACCGCCAAATCGGGCATAGGCATTGCGGGTATCGGACAGTTCCGCCCGGACCTCATCATGAAAGCCCTCATCCCCGTCGTCATGTCCGGTATCATCGCCGTCTACTCCTCGTCGTCAGCGTCCTGATCGCGGGAGAGTTGGGTCCCCAGGAGAACTACACCATTTTTAAAGGGTTCAACCACCTCGCCTGCGGCCTCTCGGTCGGTCTGACGGGCCTCGCGGCGGGATACTGTATCGGCAGATTGGTGATAGCGTATGTGACTGTCATTTCATCCCCCTAATCCCCTGTTTCCACGGTAGTTGTGCTGTGTGGGTTTTTGAATCCTCGGAGAGGGGATTTAGGAATTAGTCGTTATTGGTGGTTTATATGTATGGTGTTTTAACAAGTTTTTTATTTTTTGTTTGCAGGGTGTGAGGTCTTATATGTACCAAAGCAGGGTTTTCGTCGGTATGGTCTTGATATTGATTTTCGGGGAAGTTCTTGGACTTTACGGGTGAGTTTTACACGTTCCATTTCTATAAATCCCTATCAGATATGGCTAACAACTTTCCGCGATAGTCTCATTGTTGCACTTATATTAAACACCAAGCAAGAAGTCTAAATTATTCATTGCCAGCTCGTGCTCTTTTTTCTTTCTTTTTTTTTTTTTTTTTTTTTTTTTTTGGGGGGGGGGGGGGGCAAAGTTGAAAGAACCGCTGCAGTGGCTCGAGCAGGTTGTATTGTACTTCACAGCATATCTCCACTGTGCAAATTTCCGGCCAAAAACGTCCACATGATGATAACTGTATTTCAAATATCCTCTTTTGCATGAGGGACTTTCATCACCAAGACTTTTATATTGTTAATTTTATTTTAGCTTCGGCCTCACCTAAATAATGTTTCCGACGATAAGGATTTAGCAGCGTGGTCTTTCGCGTAGGGGGATCCTGTACGGACGGCAGCCGATCGGCAGAGCCGTTCGTTAATGGTATCAAAGATAGATAATAAAATTTAAAGTATTCGCGAGCGTATACTTAGGCGGTTTGTTCAAAATCGCCTTTTTATTTATATAGACACGCAATAACTCCATTGGCTAAGAGGCGGCTGGCTCTACGCGTTTCTTCTCGTCGTGACGGTGGAATACGTATACGAAGGCGTGGAGAGTTGACGTGACTATTTAGAATGGCAAAGAAGACGACGGGCAGTTTCCGTTAAGCATCAAACACTCGGACCGTTTTTTGTCACACTTATATCAGAAAGTCGTAATTTCCTAATATAATATGTGCCTGTGATATAGATATTTTACTTCTACTCCCGAGACGCGAGTAGAGAGGTTTTTCTTTTGTTTCTCCATTGATACGTAGATGGTGTTTCCAATGTCTCGGCTCCTACTTTCGTTAAAAATAACTGTCCGTGCAGAGCTCTCCTCCCTTCTCCCGCAGCCTTATAC
Organism: Pezizomycotina sp. ARF18; assembly: GCA_002224055.1. NCBI lineage: Eukaryota > Fungi > Ascomycota > Pezizomycotina sp. ARF18. Next base: position 72,076 of record AZLU01000105.1, on the reverse strand, counting down.
GCCTGTAGTGAAACAGAAATAGGTATAAAAAAATAAAAAAAAAAGGAACACGCATGCGGGCACGAGGTGGCCAAAAAACCGTTTGGGCAGTAAAGCGGGCACCTCGCGCCTGAGCACGCCTTTTTTTTCTTCTGTATCGCAAGTTTTGCTTTAAGCTCGTTTGCCGTGTTTTGCAGCTAGATTGGCTTTTTGCAGAGGACTTGGAGCTAATAGGTGCCGTATGTCTTACCTGTAGCTTTAACATGCATATAAAAGAGTTAAAAACAAAAAAGGCAAGCCGACGGCGCATATCAAATCCAGCACTGGGTTATCTTCAAAGACTCAATCTTTCGTTTTTTTTTTTTTACGATTTATTTACTTTCTTGAGCTAGCTGCATGCTTTTTTTGCCTGCGCGCCTCTTTCCTTTTTTAGACCGCTACCCTCGCTTTCCTTTCCTTTCAAGCCTCAATTGTGCCTTGACTCTCATCCCCCAGTCAATCGCAACTAGTCGTGCTGTGCAGAAGCGAGAATTAAGAGAAAAAAATCGGTGGATGGTCTGTGCAGTACAAGGGAGGATGTTGCCCTTGTACAAATGTAGAACCCGCCCTGCAAAAGCCAAAAGTGGAGCAAACATGGTTGTGAGAGAAAAGAAAAAAAAAATTTTTTTTTCTAGGAAAGGAACTCCGATCTCCGACCGTCTAGGCGGTGCCAATGCGCCCAGGGCAAGGTCCAGAATCCAGATAAATATAACTATTCGGAGCAGCGCATGATTCAGGATAATGATTAGACATACGAGGCTCTGGACCTTAAAGGAAGAAAGCCCAAAAGAGGAAGTGCATCTGTCTCTCTCTCTCTTTCTCTTCTTTCTCAATGTCTCTAAGGAAATAAAAAATATCGTGATTCTGAGCAGCAAGGCGCGAGAAGTGGTGAGACGAGCTCCAAGTGGGGCTAGCAAGCAGAAAATAGTTTACTAAACCATTCTGAATTTTAAACGACATGCTTTAACCATGCTTGCCTGCTTTGGATGAGTAGGAGGGGATCGTTGTGCTCGTGCATGCATGCTTCTTCAACCTACATTGCTTAACTCTGGTTATGGTGGATACCGTCAGCCACTTATCGCTGAGATGAAAAGTGTGGGAAATAAATAAATAGATAGATAGATAAATAGATCATACTACTGCTGCTGGTAACGCTGCTGGTCTGTGGAGCGAGCGAGGTGAGATTTACAGCCTCCAGCGTATCTTGGATAAAGTAGATATGGAGGGATCTGAGATCGATCTCGCCAAAAGAATAAAAATAAAACAAAAAATAAATATTAAATAAAAAAAAAAATAATAAATTAAATAATATTTCTTGGTTTCAGAAAAAGAGGTGGTTGTTCCTTTTTTAATCTCACCTCTTCCCTTTCTCTACTATTATTCATATTCGAATCTACTTATTTATTATCAAGTATTATTGTTGTTAATCTTTCATCCGTGTGTTTTTCGTCTTCTAATTCCCCTCACGAGGACCAACGACTCGCCGAAAAGGACAACCCGAGATCAATCGCCTAAAATTTGCTGCTTCTATATCCGGCTTCCTCTTCTGCTGTCTTTCGCACACTTTCTGCAATCGTTTCCGTTCATCACACCTGCTAAGGCGCCCTCGCTTTGATTTTGCTCTTCTTCCTGCTGGTTTTGCACGTCTTGCCGATATCTACGCCCTTCTTCTGTCCTCGTTTACGTCGCTTTCAGCCTGGAAAAAACATTTGCTGAATCCCTCCAGCCATGACGTCTGAGTGATCAGCTCCTGGCGTTACTAACTTTTTGGCCCTTTCTTTAACAAGAAAAAGAAAAATAAAAAGTAAGAGGGAAGAGAGAATATCCGGTTGGATGAAGGAACGACTGCTACTGTACTCCCTGTTTTTATTTTTGGATTGAGCGATTAGGAATTCCCCTTCTATACCCGATTCAGCTCTAACACCTTCCCTATATCTTCCTGCACCTGCATGACCAAGCAAAAACGTTCTCATGTTTAATTGATCCCTCAACCGCCGCCGTTAAAAGTACTTGCAGTAGCATAGATCTATATTTCTTGGACCAATTTTTAGTTTTCTCTTCTTTGCTCTTATTATACAACCTTTTTTTTTTAAAAAAAAAAAAAAAAAATTGCCTTGTGTTGCCTCTGGCCTAAGGCGTCCCGATCAATCTACGCCTCACCACAACTCTCGAGAGTTTCAAATTCACAACAAACTTACTCAGAAACAGAGCTATAATTTTTTCCCTTTTTCTCTTAACTATTTCTTTCCCATATTTCTTTTTCTCTCTCCTCCAGGTTAACGAATATTGTCCTCAAACCGGCCGCCAAATTGTCGTCTGCAACGGTAAAATCCTTAAAGAGGGGCTTTGAAAGCGACTCTGGCGACGAGTCGACCTTATTGCCCAAGAAGAAGAAGATGAGCTCGATGGTAACCAGGTTGCCGTCCATCACTCGCTTAGCCGTCGATCCCACCTCGTCCCCCGGACCCGGAGCCACTACTGCGCTAAGGAATTTGCAGATTTCCTCTTCGACACCCAGAAGCAGCGCCGCAGGGCATGATGAGATGGACTGTGGAGATCCGTATCTGAGGCAAAGTTTCAAAAGTGAGAGCTTTTTTCCTGCTAAATGCTTCTTCCTCACTATAAACCATTCCTCCATTTTTTTTTATATCTTTCAAGCTTCTAACCAAAACCATGGCTCGGTGTGCTTCCTGTTTGTACTAGACGAAACAATGGCCCCAAACATACCGTCGCCAGCACATTCCGGTCTTTCTTCGCCGTCGCCAGGACAGTCAATTAGCCCCGGTCATTCAATCAGTCCAGGACATTCAATAAGCCCAGGTCACAACAAGTCAAAGCCCATGGTCTCCGACTTCGAGCTATTGAAAACATTGGAACGGGTACATTCGCTCGGGTTTGGCTTGTTCGCCAGTAAAACGCCTTAGGACACCACCTAATGAGTTTTACCCGAACAAGCTGTATGCTCTTAAGGTTCTGAAAAAGACGGACGGTATGGCCCCAAGTTCATACAATGAAAGCAAATTGGGAGGAATGATATTATTAAAGGAAAGGTTATAACAAGCGTTCTTGGGCTAATTTTTTCTGTTTCATTAAGTCATCAAGCTAAAGCAGATCGAGCATGTCACGAACGAAAAGATGATCCTAGAGCTCTGTTTGCGTCACCCGTTCATTATAAATCTTAGAGAGACCTGGTCGGATTACAACTCACTTTATATGTTGGTATGGCTTCATTTCGCAACGCCATATGCACGTATGCGCTGGCTAACTCTTTTTGCTTTTATGATTGCTTAGATGGATTACTCTCCGGGAGGAGAAGTTTTTGGATACCTGCGCCGTAACCGCCGGTTCGACATGCCAACAACGAAATTTTACGCTGCCGAAATAACGCTAATTATGGTGCTTCAATTTTGCTCTCCGCCGTTTCTTCGTTTCCATGACAAGCGGATTTTTTTTTTTTTTTTTTTTTTTTTTTAAAGCTGACTCGCGACAATATTAGGAATTCCTCCATGGCCAGGGCGTTGTGTATCGCGATCTGAAGCCAGAAAACATCCTGCTTGACGCTCGTGGCCATGTAAAGTATGTTCACTTCAAGCTAGCTTCTGGAACACGCGCTAAATTATATTGCTGTGAATTGTATAGGCTCGTTGATTTTGGATTCGCGAAACAAATTGGTAATGGGGAAACTTGGACGACGTGCGGGACACCCGAATACTTGTGTCCCGAGGTAATCCAGTGTAAAGGTGGGTCATCATCTTGGAGATGATCCTTCCGACCTATAGCGTTCAAGCTAACTGAAACACAATGCATAGGCCATACTACTGCAGTCGACTGGTGAGTAGATACTTTTTTCTTGCCTGAGTTACCTTTATGTAAAATTAGCTTAAGTTTAATCCTTGTCTTTTGGTTGCAGGTGGGCCCTTGGTATATTAATTTACGAATTTCTTTGCGGCTTTCCACCTTTCTACGATTCAAGTCCATTCGCCATCTACGAGAAAATCATCGCCGGGAGAATACAATTCCCAATGTGGATGCCAATGACGCTCGGATATCATACTTCGACTGTGCTCTGCGGACTTATCTGCCCGCCTCGGGAATCTCAAGGCGGGTCGCAGGATGTTAAGGATCATGAGTTCTTCAACGAGATCAACTGGGAAGAATTGGCTGCTCAGAAAATGAATGGCCCAATCGTTCCTCAGCTAGCCTTTGAAGGCGATACACGATATTTCGACAATTATGACCCTCCCGGTCCTGATCAGGACATCTACACGCCAGAGATGTACAACGACTACGAGGAATACTTTAAAGACTTTGAGGTGTTTTAGCGTTCTTTTTTTTTTTTTTTTTTTTTTTTTTCAGTTCAAATTTCAATCTAAGCTTTCCTTCTGGCTGCTATTCATCTTGAGGATACTACATCCTTTTTTTCACGGGTTCTTTACCTGGCTTCACGGGACTAAGTATCGTTTTTAACTTGTTTTTTGCCTCTAGCAAGAACGAGGCAACCGCCCCCATGGTAATGAAAGCCCCTTGTCCTGCATTTCGCGCTTTTTTCAGGAGTATCTGATCGTTATTCGAGGACCTGCTTCACAGTATAAAACATCCTTTGGGTTATTTTTTTTTCCAACTATATCAATTATCAAAGCATTCTTAATTTGGCGTTCTAGTAGTCCATATATCGCCCTTCCCGTCATGTACTTGCAATTCTCATGTAAATCATTACTTTTGGTGTATATAGTAGGATATCGTTCCATCCCTTGTTTTTTTTTATCCTGTATTTTAGCCTGGAACTCTGTACTGGAATTGTATAGTCTCATGTATTGTCTGTCCTTGAATCGACGAACACACCACCAATGTAAAGAATTAGCGACTTCGCTTGCTCACTATCCCTATATACCTATTGAACACGACTAACTACTTGTTCTTTCGATCCTGCTCACCGTTAACCTAATCTTTGTTTCCTCTCTTCTATTTTTTTTATATATAGCCAAGAATATTTAACGAATCGACGCCAGAGCCAGAGAAGCATCCAGAATGCATATCCGATCGGAGGAATAGGATAAGGTATATAGATCATAAAAGAAGTACAATGTATCTAGGATATTTATTCGTACTGTCGTACGAGGTGCAAATGTGCTTTCCTTTATTGGATATACCATCAAGCCGAACAAAGCCAATACAATAGCAGGGTCCCTTTTCAGTTTCCCACCTTCCATTAATTCCGTGCAATTCTCGGCGGGGACTCGTGGCGGGGAGAATAAGAAAATTGCTGCATCCCCCCAAAATTGTCTTTTCCGCGGCCGAAACCCTGGTTCAAAATAGCGGGATGGGGGAAATTTTGGAGATGCAAATCCAAAATGATGCCTGCCTTGCAATGCCTCTCTTTCCTTTTGTATTTTTTAGCTGTGTGCGACCCATCGGCGTTGACGCCGAGGTTCATCTTATGACGGAATGTAAACTGACTTAAAATCGTTTATATAAGTTAATATCCTGTTTTGTTAATAAATAATATCCCGTTCTCTTTTTGGATGCGATATCTTCAGATCTCGGTGTTTTGGCTCTCGAATATATATCTTCTTTCGTGTTCTTTCTTTCCATCCTTTTTCTATCTTAGATCGTCGTTTTATATTATTATTACTTCGGTTGTTTCGAAATCGCGAGCTTCCAGGAACCAAAAAAAAAAAAAAAACGTGGGCTTGTCTCGAATTATATACAGCCTGCAAGCTCGCCGAAAACGAGAATCCTACGTACATATCGTACCATTTGCAAAAAAACAGGGGACACACGCCGTCTATATATAACGAAGGATATTATTATTGTTATCAAATGATTCGAAATATTGCGCGACTAGGGTCACACACGCGCGTGGGGGTGTTCTGCGGCTAACTCGCAGTAAGGTTGCGACAGAAGCACCAGCTTTCGTAAATGGCGCTCGCGGGCTGCTGACGAGAGCTGAATGCGTGGGGCCGACCGAGGTGAACATATTCCATTTGCATTTGGATTTTTTACCGGATTTGGGACTTTGCGATTGGCATTGAAATATAGGGAATATCCAGCTGTTGTTCTTGTTGATACCGGAATATTAGCGACTTCCTGCGATTCCGGGTTCACGCTTTTTGTTCCTTACTCGCAAGATATTTTGTTCTTCTTATTTCATTTTCAGAGCCATTGAAACAGGATTTCAGACTCTTGCGCCTTCTCAATTGATGTTTCTTGATATCTACTATTCTATTTTGACAATTTTGGTGCGTTTGTGCTAGCACTAACGCTAACGCTAAAGCTTTCTTTGGGATTATAACAGCCACCTTTACTCATAGAAACATGTCACGATCACCTCACGAAAATAGTTAACAAGTTTGGAGATAGAACAGCGTACGTTTCTTGCGCAGCTATATATCCCTTCTACTCTCTCACGAGCAGTACAGATTGGAAGCCAATGACGTTAGCTAACTTTAATAATAATCTCGTAATGCAGTGTCGTCTCATCACACCAAAATGTCCGCTAACATACTTGAGCTCCAAGAGAAGAGCACGCAGCTTGCGAACGGGTTGAGAAAACCGGAGTGAAGAAGGGAGACCGTGTGGTGTTCAGCTTGGGCAACAACGTCGAGTTCGCCATAGCGCACTACGCCGTATTTAAGCTCGGAGCCGTCGTCGTCCCATTAAACCCAGCGTACAACGCTAGGCAGATCGTTGCCGCTCTAAACCACTTGGACGCGACGCACTATATCCTGACCTAGAAACTAACTTGCCGTACAAGCCGCCGAAGTCTGCGATTCCGCTTTTGCAGTCTATCTTAGTGGATATTCATGGAAATAAATTTCATTCGGAGGAGTGCCGGTACGTGAGCTCGAAGCTTTCGATCCAGAAAATGGATTGGATATAAGGTGGTTCTGACATACTAGCTCTTTCTTTTTGGCTATATTAGACTTTGAAGAAGTTATAATACTGGATAATTCCTCGGGTAGGCTTGATGTCTCCAACTCCAAGCTGCTAAGAAAATTCAACGATGTTATGGAGGACGGCGGGTCCGGAAATTTGTTCCTGAAGAAACAGCACCGGACGATTTGAACATGATACAGTTTACCAGCGGCACGACCTCGATGCGAAGGCTGCTTGCTTGACGCATATCAACCTACTAAATAACGGCATGCAAATCGGTGATAGGATGGGAATTACGGAGAAGGATGTAGTAGTCTGTCCTCCGCCGCTATTTCAGTAAGTTCTTGCTCACCCCCCCCCCCCCCTCTTTTCTTTTTTTGGTTCCTTTCTGGATGATTGTTCAATTTCTAATATGAGGATTCAAAGCTGCTGTAAGAATCCCTAGTGACGGTGATCAACTTCAGCTTTAGCTCTAATATATGTCTGTTAAATGAATATTTTAGTTGGGAGTGTACTGGGATACCTCACTTGCATGACACATGGTAAGCAATACCGTTTTATTGGATTTTTCAAGGGAAGTCGACGGGGCTAACTGATAGGTGATTGTGTAGGTACCGCAATCGTATTCCCAAGTGAAGCTTTCGATCCCAAGAAGAGTTTGCTCTCCGCTCAGCAGGAGAAGGCAACTTGCCTGTATGGTGTATGTCAGGTTTCATTCATGCGATATTCTATTGCCGCCAATTCCTTAAATTTGTTTATTTACTAAAATGGCTACACGATACCTACTAAAAGGTTCCTACAATGTATCTAGCCGAGCTAGAGCTCCTTCACACTGGAGAGGTAGAGCACAAGGGTTTCGAGAATCTGCACGGTGGCATCGCAGCTGGCTCTGTGGTACCCAGCGAAATCATGTCGAAGCTTCACAAGACATTAAATTTGACTGACTTGAGTAGGCCTTCTAAATATATCGCTCCATTTCACTCACATGGACGTCAATTGCTAAAAATTAGGATAATTTACAGCTATTTGCTACGGTTCGTAATCAGCTTTCTTTGTAAAATCCACAAGTTGTTTATAGATGGTGTGTTTTTAGGCATGACGGAAACATCACCAGTCTCTTTCATGACGTTCCCGACGATCCTACCGAGAGGAAAACAAGTACAGTTGGTCGTATAATGCCTCATCTTCGGTAAAACTCCTTAATCCCCCCCGCAAGGATATGTTTTAGCAGCCTCGTGTGTTAATATATCACGCTTTTGCGATCCATTTTCTTAGTGCAAAGATAGTGGACGTCCATGACAGGTCAAGATAGTGGGCATTGGAAAGAAGGGAGAAATTGCTATTTCAGGCTATTCGGTATGCTGGAAATCCCAAGCCTTCGTATTCTTCTCAATTCCAGGACATGAGGACATCCGATCGGTGAAAACCATGCTAATTCATATATTGCTAGCTACAAAAATATTACTGGGAAGACCCTGAGAAGACAGCCGAAGTTATGACGACTGAAGACGGAGTTCGCTGGATGTACACCGGAGACGAAGCCCAAATGGACGCAGAAGGCTATGTTAAGGTAAGGAGAAAACAGCTAGGGTCAGTCAATTTGATTGATACTCACCCAAGATACTTCTTCATTTAGATCACCGCAGGATAAAAGACCTCATCATACGTGGCGGCGAAAACATATCTCCGCTAGAAGTCGAAAACATTCTCTTTGCCACCCTGCCATTCTGGAAGTTTCCGTCGTAGGGCTACCCGACGAAAGGCTGGGTGAGTGCGTAGCGGCGTTTGTGTCCTGCCACGAGCACGGCGAGTTCAAAGCCATCTCCGAAGAGGAGATCAAGCAATGGGTTTTGGAAAAGTCTTCCATCACTTGATTCCTAAGCACATCTTCTGGATCAAAGATCTCGAGGGTGGCTTACCGAGACTGCTAGCGGTAAAATCCGTAAGTCTCCTCCATTCCATTGCGTCTCTGCTTTTATCCGTTCATTTATGGATATTGCAAACTAATCTCATGAATTCGCCCTCCGAGCAGAGAAATACAAACTTGTTGAGGAGGGTAAAAAGATGTTAGCAGCGCAGGCAGCTCTCAAAGTGTGTAATACCAAATTTTGATGGGAAGAAGCTGTTTCTTTATTTTGTTTTCTTTCTTCTTTGCTGTTATCTACTTAAGTATCTGCTCTTCTTTACTCTAGAATGTCGATATCGTAGCGAGTTACATATAGATTCACTGAATTTGGTTCCTGCTGTTCTCACTAATGTATTATATATTATACATTCTACATTTCCGTATATATAGATATCTTCCCACGGGGACTACGCAAAAAAGGAATGAAATGCAATGTTTACCAGATATTTAGCAAGTCGCTCGCGTAATAATGGTATATGTGATATATAGAAAACATAGTAAGCGGATTAAACGTGGCCTCAGCTTAAAGAGCTGATGACAGCTCACGATCCCCTGATATATATATATCCCTTCAATAAGTAATACTGGGCGGTAGCGATATAGCTATATATATAGTCCTCTCAAATTATGAAGCCCTTTCAACAAGCATAGAGAAAACAAAAAGAGTCACGTGCCCTAATTAATTGATATTTTTTTTCTCTCTATTTCTGTCTTCAAAAAAAAAAAAAAAAAATTGCAAAACTCCTTCTTCAACTATCACCAGCTACGTCATCACGTGAAATTCAAAGAAATTCAAACAACACGAGCTTGGACAATTCATACGTAACCTTTATATAGGTATAGTAAACCAATAATAACACGACACTTATTACACGCTCTCGCTATCAATTAATTTCTTAGCTGCGGGATTCTTTGAACTCGTCAAGAGGGTTTCTCTTTATCATTATCAAAGAGGGGTGTATGTACAAGAAGCTTGTACAAAGCCAACAATAACAACAGTTACTTAAGTATTAGTGCAATGCTTTCAAAGGTACTGTGCTTCAGAATCAGAATTCGTCCTCTTCTTCCTCCTACTTGCCTTTTTGCTTATGGCCCTTTCTCCTTCTTTCTTCTTTCTTCTTTGCAAAAAAACAAACAATGCAACAGCAACAACATACAAATACATGCCAACAACCACTAACAGCTTTGGGGAGTCCCTCATTTACAATAGCCTGAGAGTGCACAAAGGTCGCCATCTTTATTAAGAGAACTCGAGTTTTCTTCTTCTCTAATTGCTCTCATTTCACGATACGTGAAGACTTGAATCCTTTTCAAAGCTTCAGTATCGAGACTCTCTTTTATTATTTTATATCCCACCTCTTTGTTACCCTCTTTCCTTTCCTTTCCTTAATTCTACTACATAACTTTTTCTTTTTGGTCAAACAATCATGCCTGGGCGCCAATCTAGGAGAGGGCGCGGGGGTAGACTGCCGGAGATTCACACTCTAATCGCCAGCAACACGGCAACGACGGCGAAGGCAATGGGTGGCAGAAGGTCAGCACGAGGAAAAAGGCTTTTCGTCCCCCAGAAACCTCGTCACAATCTGCCGCCAATTGAAATTGCGCCCCTGCCAGTTAAGAAGGACAGGTCGGAGAAGCAGCGCCTCCGATTCCTCGGAACCAAGGGGGACGACCTGGCAGCAGGAAGACCAGGTTCAAGAGATGAACACTCACCTTTCTGAGAGGATTGGCAAGGGAGGCTCAGGGACTCGCGCCGCCCACACAAGGGTGAAGTGCCATACCCAGGAACGTCCTCGTCGAAAAGTACGAAAGGGAGTCGACGACCCATCTTGAGGGCTGGAGGGAAGCCCGAGGTGCCCAGTTCGGCGGAGCTTTTCGGTGAGTGAAGTCGAATTGCCTATCAACATCGTCGACGGACCCTGGGAGAAGGTCGAGGAATATTTGGAGTCACATTTTCGAACTCTTGCGTGAGGACGCCTTTGCACCGCTCAGAGATGCTGTCGGTATGATGAGGGCCGACCCTAACTTGGACGACACTCAGGATATGTGTGTTTATGAGAATGTGAGTATAAACCTTGACCTTGCGTCACAATCCCCCCGGCTTTTGTCCTTTTTTTACCAGGTTTAAGTTAACTAACATGATTCTTCTGGGAAATAGGTCAAGGTGCTGGGTGTCACCTACGCACGTGTGGGAGTCTGCGTCAAAATGTCCTTCTCGCTGAACAGAGCTAGGAAGAGGATTAAATGTCGGTATTCTGCGACCTATACTCAAGATATCGTATTTGCTCGCACTTACAGCCGCTGACTTTCCTTCACCTAGGGACCCAATCAAAACGTTTGAATCCGGGGAACGCTGGTCGCCCTATCCTGTGATAACTTCCAGAAAACAATCAAGATAGCAACGGTTGCCGCTCGACCACTCACCGGGCTGGAGAATAATCCTCCAGAGGTTGATATCTTGTTCAATGTGAACGAGATTGAGATCGATCCTACGAAGACCTGGGTCATGGTCGAGGCACGTTCTAGTTACTTTGAAGCGTACAAGCACACCCTCAAGGCGTTGCAGCGTATGAAGGAAGAAAACTTCCCATTGAGCAGCCATCTCGCAAAGCTCAATCGTAACATTGAATCACCTCAGTATCTGGATGACAGGCCGGTCCTCGACCTGAATCCTGCGTTCCCTGATCACCCTGACAAGGAGCTGCTCAGCAATATTGACGTCCTATATGAGTGGCCGAAGGGCAATGTTACGACTAGCATGGACGAAACTCAAATCGACGCTTTGAAGCGTATCGTCACTAAAAAACTAGCTATCGTGCAAGGCCCTCCGGGGACGGGTTTAAAACATTTACCAGTGTGCTTGCACTTAATACTATGCTTCGCAACATGGCATTTGATGATCCCCCAATCATTGTGGCTTGTCAAACCAATCATGCCCTTGGTAAACTATACGATTTTTGATTTATTTCATCTCTACTTCACCGTTCAATAGCTAACGCGCAGATTTATTTCTTATTTCAGATCAGCTTTTACGCCACGTACTTGAATTTGAAACGAACATCGTTCGTCTTGGTTCCAGGACTCAGGACAAGGACCAAATTCTCAAGAGGACTATCTACAATAAGCGCCAAGAATCGAATATTCAAATCGCTTCGTCCGGATTTTCACGCGCGAAGAGAGATATGGACGCCATGCAGCAGAAGATGTGCTCCCTACTCGAAAGCATCAACGATGATTTTTTGTCTCCCAAGGTTCTCTACGACAATAAAGTCATCTCTAAGGACCAATACGAGTCCTTTGAGAATGCTCGAACGAGTGGGTCAAGATCCAAGATGATGACAAGCCCAACACGCAATCGCCGCCTGGCTCGGAGAATTATGTCGTCCCTGTTAGGGTCCAGGAAGATATCTATCATGAGTATGAAGACGAAGATATTGGCGCCGAAGAACTGTTGGAGCGTGAAGCTGAATTCGTTGGAGGAGGCGAAAACACGAATGGGGATTTCGACGACGCGTTGAAAGGCGGGTGGTAGTATGAAAAGAAGCTTCACCGTCGAAGAACCGATGGGTGTTACCGACGACGACGTTGCCGAATGCTGGCCATGAAGAACGTTTGGGATATCCCAGATCATGTGCGCCCGAAGATGTATATGGCGCTCGAAAGGGGCATTTTCAAGAAATTTCACCTTCACAGCGTTGAACGTCCAATATCAGAACAGAGCCAAGGACTTCAGATCGCGCGCATGGAGAAAGATGCCTACATCCTCCAGAGGTCAAAGTTGGTCGGCCTCACCACTACTGGTCTTAGTAAGTACCGGAGTTTAGTAGCCGCTGTAAGCCCTAGAGTGCTTCTGATCGAAGAAGCGGCGGAAACTCTGGAGGGACCACTGATCGTTGGGTGTTATCATCGATACAACATTTGATACTGGGGTGAGTTTCGATACTCCATTTCCCTTTTTATTTTTGAAGTTTATAGAGTACTTGCATGCTAACAAGACGTGAACCTTGAAGAGACCACAAGCAATTGAAAGGTCACTGTTCTGTTTACGAGCTCCAGAACCACCCTTACAATCTTGGAATCTCGATGTTCGAAAGGCTCGTTGAAATGGCATGCCTTTCACTATCCTTTCGAAACAAAGACGTAAGTACAAAATTACTGCGCAGAGTAGAACATTCCTTGAAAAATTATCAACGCTAATAATTTTTGCCTTCACAGGTATGCGCCCGGAGATTCGCGATCATTAATCCATTTGTAAGTAAAAGACCCTACATACACTTTGGAAAGAAATTTGGAAGTGCAGGTAATACTAATCGTGCAATTAAACTGTTAGATAAAAACCTCGATAACGATCTCGAGACGATTTCGATTGAATCGGCCCGAACATTGCCGGGATGGGAAGCATAATGTTGTACCAACTTAAGCAAAATCTTGCCAGCTTGTTTGAAATGTTAGATTTGCTGACTCTTCGCAGATATGGTTATATACTTCATACCATCCAGGAGACCAATGATGGCTGTCGAAAAACGAATTGGCACGAGCCGAGATGGTTGTCAATTGTGTGCGACTACTTGATTCTGAACGGAGCAGCACACAGGAAATTACCATCTGACTTTTACTCCGGTCTTTTATCAATACTAAACTGCGCAAGATCCCCACCTCAGAAACGAAACTATCCGCGTAGCTACTGTAGATAGTTACCAAACAATATTTCTCTCGCTTGTGCGCTTGTATAGAAAATTCGGGGGGAGTGAGAATCGTGTCTGCGTCTCGCTATCCCGAGCGCAAAGAGGCTTTTACATGTTTGGAAATCCAATGCTCAGCACCGCCGATAAGTTATGGTGGGAAGTCGCTACAATACTGAATAGGTTTGTTTCTACGCCCATTATTCTTTCGTCGTGTGGTGTGGTACACTTTGCTGACTTCTCTATGACAATTAGGAATCCTGGATCGGGATGCATCTTCCACTGACCTGCACTCGGCATAAGAAGGCGACACACATTATCGGTAAGGAGTCACTCTTCGTGTCATGTTGAGATATCAGTGTTGGTCAACTACTGAGTTCTTAACCTGTACTTGCAGGCTCGAGGACTGGCTTGGTCTAAACGTGTGGATGCCGCGAACCGTGTGGGGAGACTCTACAATTCGAAGCACCCATTATCTCAAATGTCATCCGACAATTGGATCCTCCGGATCGGGATGCATCTTCCACTGACCTGCACTCGGCTAAGAAGGCGACACACTTATCGGTAAGGAGTCACTTTCTGTCATGTTGGAGATATCAGTGTTGGTCAACTAACTCTGAGTTCTTAACCTGTACTGCAGGTTCGAGGACTGGCTTGGTCTAAACGGTGGATGCGCGAACCGTGTGGGGAGACTCTTTCGTGAAGCACCCATGTCATCTCAAATGTCATCCGTGCGTCCCCTCCACCTTAATATATATAACGAAAGAAATACGCTGATCAAAATTTTCTTCTAGATTCCCGCACTCGGAAGTCCAGTGCAAAGAGAGGTGCGACAAAATTTTGCCGTGTGGTCACCTCTGCGAATTCGTCTGTTCCGCAGAATGCATTTGTAAGCCATGCGCAGCTAAAGCGGACGAAGCGAGCATCAATGGCGCTGCGGCTCCCAACTGGCAGTATACAGACCTCCGCAAAGATCCAAGGAGAAGTCTGTCAATCAGAATTCCTCATCGGCGAAGGCCCTGGATCTCGCTCCAAAGCTGTTCCGGTTTTGCTCTCCAGCGATAAGAGTAAAGAGATTCTGGATCAGATGGACGCCAACGCGGAGCGCGAGAGGGCAAAATCTGGCACGATCATCGATATCGAGGGATGGGCGAGCGGCGCTAATGGATCTTCAGCATACGAGAGCAAGGAGCCTTTGACCGCCACCGGATACGCCGAGTCCTCCAATTCTAGGTCGGATCAGGGGGCAAACGTCGTTCAAGGCTCGTCCATCTGGACATACTGCGAAGGAGAGCGTCCCGTCTAGGGAAAAGAAGGAAACCGTCGACATTAGCGGCTGGGATGCCCCTCTGAACGTCTCCGATCAAGATGGCTGGGGTGGGAAAGTGCCAGAGGCGCTGATGGAGAAATGGAATTGGAACTAATTTTTTATGTTCAGGATACTAACTCACAATACTCTTTTATTCGATCACAGCATAAAGGCAACATCCTTACTCCCTAAATATCCTTCCAATTTCTATCCTGCTATTTCTTCTATTACTCATATCCTGTCAGAAACAAGCCAAGAATATTCTTCCGTTATCATTGGTCCTTTCTAATAATATCAAAAGAAATGCATGTTCTTATTTTAGCATGTCATTAGAATAGTTTTTCAATAGGTTTTACTAAACATACTTACATGTTACCCTTTAATCGTCTTTTCTATTAGCGTATGCTTTTTGTTTCTCTCGTTTCTTTTCATGCGTTGTTTATTTACAAGCTTTACTCTTATTCTCAGTTGGTCCATTCTATACGGAAGACAATTTAGTCATTCACCAACTCATGTTTTCATTTTTTTTTCTCATTCTTATCTATCCTTTGGATGGGAGAGTCTGATCGAGACTAACTATATTACTTTACTATATTACCATTTATATATCTATGGATTCAAGATGGTCAGGATATGACTTATTTATTTTTTGGGGGTTTTTTTATTTACGAAAGTTTTGCATGTTTATTTTGTTTGTATCAACGTTGTCAATTAAAGTCTTTACATATTTATATCTTTCTCAAGTCTCTGAGGTATGGCGATATTATTTACACGCAGACCTTAAAAACGCAAGATGAAGCAAGCCCAAACTCCCATAAACAGCTAAAAGAAAAAGAAAAAAAAAATACCCCAGAAGAGAAAGAGTTCAATACGCCCTATTAATCCTGAAAGCGAAATCTTCGCCATGGGCTGTTTAACTGGCCCTCCCTCTTGACCGCCTCAACGACCGAGCTGTCCTCGACCGTCAGGACCCTATACGCGCTCCAACGGTCATTAACCCGTATACGGATCCACCCAGCCCTTCGGCGCGAAGCACGTAGCTCATCACGCTGCGGTCTATCAGCACTTTACCACCGATGGGCACTATGCCGTACCTCTCCAGCTCCGCCACTTCTTCCCCGACGAGATCCTCGACATAGCAGCTGCTGCTATCCGCTTCGATCTCTCGGAGGCAGCGTACGACATCTCGAGCATCAGCGGGCGGCGCGCGTCCGATTTGCTCGTGTGCTCATCGTTGCCGTTCGCGTGCGGTTGCAACCGGCGCGAGACTTTCCTCCTGCCCTCGTGGAAGTAACTTTCCTTCTCATCGTCTTCTTCAGCTTCTTCTGGCTGGCGTGCGCTGTTGCTCGTAGCTAGCGTGTAGTAGCGTGCGAACCTGATGATTCGGTGCTGAAGTAGTCGCTGTCTGAGCGGGGAGGCTGCTGCTGGTCTTCGCCGCCGTTCGCGTTGAGGATGGTAAGGTCCAACGGCGACCAATAGCACTCTGTTTCTTGGCATAGTGATTCGCCATTTTGAGAGACGGTAGACGGCATCTTGTCGTCTCGGCTCGGACGCCACGATGGTGGTACGCTGCAGCTACGGCGGGACATGTTGGAGTTGCTGGTGGTAATACCTGCAGCCGCGTAAAGCTGCATCTAGAGAACGGCGCTGGATAAAAGCAGAGTTTTCCAGAATGACGTGAATGAAAAGTAAAAGATTAAAAGGAACAAGATAGAAGTCCCGCTACTTATTATATATGGAAGATTTAGCTTTTCGAAAATCTTAAAAAAAACAAAAAAAAAAAAAAAATAGAACCTTAGTTATTAGGAAATTGCCAAAGTTGCTTGGAAGGTTTCCTTCCTCTTCGTCTGGATTTCTTTTTTTTTTTTTTTTGATATTGTAAATTGAACCAAACTAAATACGAACAAAATCAAATAAACCTAAATTTGAATAAATCGCGGTGATTAATGTTGAACCGAAGAAACCCTCCAAGCTCTCTTTCTCATTTTCATTAATTTCTTGAACCTGCCAACTGCGACAGCTAACGAGCAGCATTATCTACATCTTCTACGACAACCGGATCCCGTTCATAATATACTATCGCTGAGCTTTTATTTCTGTACTCCAGTCGCGTTGCCAAAATTGCTCGAAGTCATTGGAAGTCATGTCAGATGATGGGAAAGGTATCGCACTCTTTTTCAGATGTTTCTTTTTTCGGTCTTGCAGTTTCGCGAAACGTCGTCGAGCACCGAGCTTCCCTGATCAGTTGCAATTCGCGACTGAGCAATATGAAGATAGCTAGCCATTAATTTCCTGTTTTCTGAATGCACAATGCTCAAACTACTGTATCTAACGAAATTTCCACAATACCGCAGGATCCGGCCCCTCGTCACCAGAAACGATGTCGACGATACAATAATGGAAGAAGAAGGCGAAGGCGACAATGACAGCAACGACGAGGAAAAGGAGAGCGACAACGACAATGACAATGAGAATGACAACGACAACGACAACGGTGACGACAATGATAATGACAATGACGACGATGACGCAGATGGAGACGGAGACGGAGATGGCGACGGCGACGGGATGGTGATGCTGAGGGCGAAGATGCCGAAGGTGAAGACGCCGAAGGGAGCAAAGACGCGCAGTCGCCCGCCGTCCCGCAATCGCTACGGCCGCGGCCGAAGCTGCAACCCGGCGCGGACACGTCCACGACCTACGACGTTATACCATACGTAGCCGCGCCGATGTCCACGAGCATAAACGCGATCACGGCGACGCCATGCATGCGGTGGGTGTTCACGGGCGGTCAGGACGGGTACATACGCAAATTCGACTGGTATGCCAGCATCAATGGCAAAGTCCCCTTGACCGTCGCGCAGCGGCACCCGTTCGGAGAAACAGTCGTTAGGGTGAGAGATTTGAAGGCCCTCCTCGGTATTGCTAGGGTATTTCAAGGTAGTGGAGGCGCTAATACGAGGACATTTTAGGCTGGTGTGTTATTATCGTACTGGAGAATGAAGAAGTCCCTGGTAAGGCTGCGCCAACTAGCGATTAAACCCGAGATTATCGGTGTAGAGCTAATCAATTAAGCAAAACAGACAAGAACATCCTCAATATTCCGATCCTGGAGACGAGATCAAGTTTTCGCCTGTATATTCGCTAGCTACACATAGTCAAGCTTTGTGGCTTCTTTCCGGTCTGGAGGTGAGCTTTAAGTTCTGCTCTGGCTGTAGTCTTCCGGTGTTACTTTTTGAGAATACTTACTAATAATGCTACGATAGAGTGGAAACATCAACCTACAATCCGTTCGGCACGACGAAGGCAAAATAATACAAGTATTACGGAAGCACAGGTCCCCGGTATCTGTGCTAGAAATTGCTCCCGACGAAAGGGCTGTTCTGTCAGGAAGCTGGGATAAGCAGATCTATGTAAATATTCCACACACTCATCTTCTTGCTCTTGTCGATATGTCTAACCTCTTTTCATATCAGGATTGGGACCTGAATACTGGCGATATCATCAGATCGTATGCAGATGTTGGTGGGCAAGTATGTCAGATTGGTTTCAGGCCTGAGTCGTCGCTGCCGGTGCCGGTGGACCGCGAAAAGCTACCGAATGGCGTTAGCGGGTCGAGCAGATCGAACCTTGCCAACGGTGCCGCATCGAACGGAAATGCCCAAACTCCTATAAAATCGGAGAACATGGGTGACGGTTTAGCGGATGCTCCGGGTTCTCCGGACTCGTCGAGAAGCTTCGGATCTCTGTTCGGTGACGATGACGATGAAATTAAGCTCGATGAAGACGACGAATTCGGCCACGCGCTGGCGAACGGCAGGAACAACCAGGCAAATATCAACGCCAACGGTGGTATGCCCGATGACGATGTTATGATGTCCGAGGCACCCGAGAGCAGCAGCTCGGCAAATGTCAACTCGAATTCCGCTCCAAACGAGAACCTAATAAATTCCTCGAATAATACCACCGAAAGCGACACCAAGATGGAGGAACAGAGGCCAACGAACCCACGGCGATCGACGATTCTTCCGGGGCCAGTACTGGGCCATCTACAGTCGACACCTCATCCTCCGTTTTCATGGCCGCAACTGCAGACGGTAATATACGAATATTCGATAGAAGGCAAGACAAAGCTATCGCTAAGATAACCCCTGGGAAAGGTACGCCTCCGTGGTGTCGGAGTGCCTGCTGGTCGATCGACGGCAATTACCTCTACGCTGGTCGCGTAATGGGACCGTCGAAGAGTTTAGCGTTCACAAGGGCTTCAGCGAACCGAGTCGTACGCTCAAGTTCCCTCCAGGCAGTGAGCCGTGAGCGCCGTAGCAGCGATGCCCAATGGCAGGAATATCGTCTGGTATGCTCGGAACATAGTTGCGCTTTCTCCCGAACACTGATTCTAACGATACTGATAACTCTGAAATTTTATTTTCAGTGCTTCTTTCGATAACCTGAGGTTGTACGATCTCAAAGAATCGACTGCTAAAGGCTCAAAGATCCCGTTTCTGATTATCGCCGGCCATCACGGTGGAGTTGTCTCTCACGTCCGTAAGTATTTTGAACATCCTTAGAATTTCCTCTCATTGTTTACCCACTTTTATAGGAATACCTAGGTCTAATTTGCTGATTCCCTCTTTTCCTTGCAAACTATAGTCATTGATCCTACCAGCCGGTACATGATATCTACATCAGGAAATAGAGGTTGGGAAGGTGTTACTACCGAAGTCCTCCTCGGATACGAGGTTCACCCTATGCAATAATAAAAGCCGATGTTACATTATTCTCTTTTTCTCGACCTTCTTCATATTAGCTATTCTCCTAATAATATACCCGTATTCGTCTATTCATCGTCTTATGCCCCCAACTTCTTCATCAAACAACTTTGGCTTTTTTCGTTTCCTTCTTGGAATTCGAGGTGCTCGTTCGTACGGAGTCATATCTTTCTTTCTTTCTTTCTTTTTGTCTTTTTATGTTTTTGGTAGGCAATAAATTTGTGCAAAGGAGTTATAAAACATTACTTAAATTATAAAGTATACAGCATCCGCTACAGTCACGCGGTTTTTGTTCTTCGGGCTCGCGCACCTTTTGTCAATGCTTATTACTTCCACTTGTTTGATATAAACTAGGACTTCCAGCATTGATAATGACACTAAACAATAATGCCTGCCTTAAAGCTACTGTAGCTATATAGGCATTGTCTTCAATTACAGAGAGGCTTAAAAAAAAAAAAAAAAAAAAAGACGTAGTTATTTCATGGCAGATTAATATTAACGTATTAGAGCGGTAATGTGTATATTGATTATGGCGCCATCAAATTTGTAATATTCCAATACTAAATCCCTCCCGTCGAATTTTCTGTTTGGCCTATTTAATGATAACTTAGAATTTAGTAAGGCTACGTTGAGTGGTTTTGAGATGCCAGAGGGCGTTATTATTTCATGATATGTAGGGCGAGGTCGGGCCCTGCCAGGAACTTCCATATATAAATAAAAAAAAAAAAAGATTTATATACGATCTAGTATTGATTTACGTGACGTCATAGACCTGAGCGGATCAGACGATTTAGCGCTACTTAGTTCACCACCTTTGCTCTCTTTTTTTTCTTTTTTTTTTCTTTTGGATCGTTAAAATGCTTTCTATAAGTCCAATACTTCGATGGAACATTTTTTTCTTTTTTGAAATATAAGTATATATATCATGTTAATGGAATCGTATTTCTAGAGGAATACCTTCCCTCAGTAATTAAGTATAGTCTAAACGGTAATTCATGTCCTCTAAATACTCTATACTACCACCAATATACAAAAGATGATCCTAGAGGTACGGCGAGTAAGGTAGTTCTATTATTTAGTCTCATACTTTATGTACGTACTACTTATTATTAGTCGTTGGAGGGTGCTAACACTGCTAAGTAGAACGGCTTATAACTTATTTAGATTTCTGAATTGGTAAGCTCTTACCTAGCTTCGCGCGTCCCTTAGCCCCCACTATCCCATGGTGCAGGTGCAAGGACTAGGCCCCCCACCATGCGAGCTGTCCCTTCCCATGGCTAGATTATCGAGCTCACTTCCGTCTTCGCCAATTGGCCGAAATGCTTCAAGCGCTTTAACCATTATTAATTTATTTGTAATGTTATTCCAGTGGGTCAACACCAGACGACAGTAAAGCAGTTAAGCTGCTCATCTTCATATCCTCCTACCGGGTGTCTCGGGAGGCATTTTTCTTCCTGTTTTCCTTGGACAAGAATCGGAGAGAATAAATTTCTTTCGAATCGGCAATTGCTGGAGCTTGCAGCTATCGATCTTCTCGCATTCTTCCAAGGTATATCAAATGTGATGCTCATGGTGAGGATATTTAGAAAAACGCTCTTGCTTGTAATTTAAGTATGCAGGTAGTTAAACTATATTAGCTATAGAATACGGGCATGCTCTTCCCTTAGTAACCGCTTGAGCAATTATAAAATCAACTTTTTCGGATGGCCCTAAAACAGCTCGTCAGTTTGGCTCCTAAGCTTCCGGGGGGCGAGACGCAGCTTGGTATCGTGTTGTAGCAGCAACCTTTCCCGTATCAATATTTTCAACGGTTCATCTTTGGCCGTCCGCGTCCCAACAGCTCAATTGCCTAATAAAAGCCACCGGGAGATGAGCACTTAAGAAGAAAAAATATCCATTAAAAGAAAAGGAAACGAAGGTCGTGGACGTACCTGGCTGCCAGTTCCCAATTGACATACCTCCTTGTCGCATTTTTTTCGCCATCATTTTGTGATCAGGAATAGTGATAGTCCATGTATCTAAAACGGAGCACATTTATCCGACTTGAAAAATCTTGAGACTAGGTTGTCTCATAGTAGTTACCTAAGTAGTGTGTAGCATCATAGCTAGGTAGCCCTGGGATGGACATATATAAAAGCGGTGGGAGCTGCCGAAAGCTTCCTTCCACCTTCAAATAAAAAATATACTACACCCAACACAAAAAAAATATTTCATAACCACCTCTGTATACAGCAACACAAATTCAAAAATCTTATTCCTGTCCATCAATACTTCTAATTCCTTCAAGATTCCGTTAATAATCCCTTCTCTAAATCTTCTAATCAACACTCAATCGACAATGCCTTCCTCTCTCGAACAGCTCAAGGCCTCTGGCACCGTAAGCTCCCTTTCTTCCCTTTCTATCGGTGCTTATCGGTGTTTTTGTTGAACCCCACCATGAACCCCGCCAGAGTTCACCCTTAGAAGAATTTTCCCCTCCTTTCGCGGAAATGTCACAAAGCAGACAAATTTCTCAAGTTACGATTGTGAACAATTGTTTAGGTCATAAGGGGAAAAGAATTTCGAGAGTAGAATTCAATTTGAGAATGTCGTATAATTTCCTTTGTAGTAGTGGTTTTTGTTGAGGGCAAAGAGCGGTTTCCAAGTGAAATTATACTAACTGAGACTATCTGATTGTTAGACTGTCGTCTGCGACTCTGGTTCGTGAACTGCTTATTTATCCATATGGTTTGAAACGTCATTATAGAAGTTGTAGGGAGTGCAAGGGCTTAATTAACACTCACGCTTTTTGGGTTACTCTTATTGCAGTGATTTTGCTACCATCAAGAAGTACACGCCGCAGACGCAACAACGAACCCATCCCTCATTCTCGCCGCCTCGAAGAAGACAGAATACGCCAAACTGATCGATACCGCTATTGAATACGGAAAGCAGCATGTAAGGCCAATGCTAATCCGGTGTTCACAATGGCAATAAACCGCCCATTCTGACAGAATTTTTCTACCTTCTAGGGTGGAAACGTCGACGAGCAAGTCGATGCCGCTCTCGACAGGCTCCTCGTAGAGTTCGGCAATGAGATCCTCAAGATTGTCCCCGGCCGTGTTTCCACGGAAGTCGACGCACGATACTCCTACGACACAAAGGCGTCCATCGATAAGGCTCTCCACCTCATCGAGCTTTACAAATCCATCGGCGTCTCGAAGGACCGCGTTCTGATCAAGATCGCCTCGACCTGGGAGGGTATCCAGGCCGCCCGCGTTCTGCAGAAGGACCACCAGGTCAACTGTAACCTCACGCTCATGTTCTCGCTGCCACAGGCTATCGCCGCCGCCGAGGCTGATGCCTTCCTCATTTCCCCCTTCGTCGGCCGTATTCTGGATTGGTACAAAGCTTCGACGGGCAAGACTTACGCCAAAGAAGAGGACCCCGGTGTCAAGAGCGTTCAGAACATCTTCAACTACTACAAGAAGTTCGGATATAAGACCATTGTCATGGGTGCTTCGTTCAGGAACGTTGGTGAAATTACTGAGCTCGCTGGATGCGACTACTTGACGATTTCGGTGCGTCTATCCTTTCTGTCTAAAAGAAATTCAAAAAAAAAATTTCTAATATTCGCCGCTAACCTCTTTTTTGTTCTTCTATAGCCTAATCTTCTGGAGGAGTTGTACAACAGCAACGATGATGTTCCTAAGAAGCTCAATGCTGAGGCTGGTAAGTGATACATGCTAATATCTGAGAGTTTCAAAGTCTTTATTTCTAACAAGTTCTTTTCCCTACGCATAGCTCAATCCCTCGACATCAAGAAGGAAAGCTACATCGATAACGAAGCCGAGTTCCGCTTTGCGTTCAACGAGGACCAGATGGCGACCGAGAAGCTGAGCGATGGTATCAGGAAGTTCGCTGCCGATGCCGTTACTCTCAAGGTATCTTGAAGGATAAGCTAGGAGCTTAAGTCATCTTAACGCCCGAAATTACGATCCAAAAGTTTCAGTAAATTTGTAAAAAGAACAATAATGCTACAAGAAATTGTGCAGGTCGGGCAAGGAGGAATATAGCAAATTGGTATCAATTGAATTTGGTTCCTTCCAAAAGTTATTTAAGGAACGCATTTTTCCAGTAAAAGCCTTGGTTTTTTCGCTCCCTTGGGTCAATGCCGCGAAGAAAATTTTGATTGTTACCTTCTGAGCAAGTGTATGTATTATACGTCACCTTACAATAACTATATTGACTCAATATAACGCTGTCAAACCCCGGATATAAATCGTAGAGATTTATATTCAAGCATCTTGGTATTGATCTTTCCCTTTTTTTACAAAGGCATATCGAGATAGAAATTTGCTATAAACAGTGGTAATGTACAATCTATCATCTCGGTTCCATATTAACTCCGAGATGAAGACACTCCCGCGCCTTTCGTACTGGCAAGACAGCTCAATGCCATACTCGCCTTCCTGTAAACTGTAATATATACAAATTAACCCCACCCACCTCGTCACCGAATATATCCGCTTTTCACTTTTTCGGTTCTGAAGAAGTAGTAGAAGAGCCAGTTGGTTTCTCGCCAGCTCCAGCGAGTTTCGCCGTCTCGTCATCCATCTGCATGAGATCCTGGTATAGCGGTGTCCCCCGTACAGCTGCTGCCCACTCCCCAGCGACGCCTTATTTACCGGCGGTGCATTGCCCCGGAAACGCTTGCGCATGTCTATCATACCTCGTCTACGGTTGTACCAATGTCAATTACAACCAAAACAAGCATTTCATGCTGGCAGTGGGATTGTTTATTTGCTTACTTGCATTGCCCGTACGTATGCAGGAGCTGCTGGCACTGCATGGGTAGCTGTTCTTTAAGAGGGGAGCGGATACATTCGCCCGGCGTGTGGTGTTCTTCGAGGATGCAGGGGGAGTTGCGGAGGCACGTAATTACTGCGTCGCCTGAGGTATTTGGGTTGGTTAGTTTTGGTGACGAATGGCAATGGAGTGGGAAATGAATTGAGAGGGATCGGACGCACGGATGTCTTTACATGACGACGGCATTATTTCGAGATTTCCTCTCGATATCAGAAATCGAGAAGGCTGATGTTTGAAGCTGTGTTTCGAGGGAAGGACGTTCTTGCGGGTTGTAACGGGTCGAGGGAAGCTACTTAGTGTTATTGGAGATCTTTAATTCACGTGATTTGATATTCGGGGTCACCATTTTGCCGCTACCGAGGTTTTCTTGTCAGTACACCCAAATTTGCGTTACCGAGAATTTGTGCACACCAAAACACGATACGCTCGCTGGGACTAATAGCGGAGTAAAATGCTACTAAAGAGAGGTTTGCAAGCTGCAAGCTAAAGGGGGGTACCCTTTTTCTCTCCCTCCCCTCCCACCTAAGATGACTCTACCTCGTCCTGATTATCTCGTCCTAATTAGTCACGTGTAAATTATATAAATGATCCCGTGATTTTCACGTGATCTTGATATAATCCTGCTGTGCAAATTCTGATCAGTCTAGAACCCTCCTAAAGTCGGGCACCCTCCTTATGTCGGGCAAAACCCACACTTTCTTTTTTTTTTTTTTTTTTTTTTTTATTAAGACTCCGTATTTGCCCAAAAATCTTGCCCAGCGAACGCGGCCGAATATCCCCCCATCTGATTTTCTCTTTTCTTTTCTTTTTATGACGTCGAATCACTCAGCAATTTATTCATCATCTGAAGATTTTAATAAGTGAAGAAGGAATATCTTTCCAATCCTTCTTTATCTTCTCCATCTTCTTCCCTCCTGCTTCTCTCCGAATTCTTTTCTTCCTAGTATTCTTCTACCTATTTCTAATCAGTATCCCTTGCATTCAATCGAAAGGTATATCAAGTATAGTTCGACCACCCCCCCTTTTTTTCATATGATTTCTGCAGATACATCGCTCTACACTATACGAATAATCGTGTAAGAATATTAGGGGCGGTAAGTTCGTCCTGTTCTGTTTCGTTGTTAATAATTACTGTTATAGTTTACTGGTTGTGGGGGAGACTCGGGGTCCGTAAGCCGACGTGGTGAAGCGCCGACGCCCTACATATGCATGATTACCCTTTTGTCTTAATTAAAATTTTAGAACTCCCCCATTCCCTTCAATCAAAACTTATATATCCACCTGACCTGGCAGAAAGCGACAACTGTCAAAGGCCTGTTGTACCCCCAGTACCAAACGGCATACCTCCTGCAGCGTTCACATTCACGCTATAAAGTCGTTTTTGTTCTTTTTTCGCTATACACTATAACATACGAAGAAGCAGTTGTTATATATTGCCCTTTTTTTTTTCGGTTTCCCTTGTCCATATGCATCCTGCAGTCTTCACAAGCCAACTCGACATGGTCGCTTTTACCTGTTAAACATTACTATTGCTACTTCTTTTTCCTAAAATTCTTCGAAGAGTTCCCCCAAATTTCTATCTGCAGCCTTCGCTTCGACTAAACCGTAAAAAAACGTCTGTTTCTGCAGTTAGCACACATCCTGGTCGCTTGCCAGGTGGATCGAGTCTTTTTTTACTCTTGACTTTTCCAATCATACCAACCTAACATACGCATTCTAGTCCATTGGATCAACACCACAACCCTCGCCGCCCTGTTTGCTCTGCCGCAGACAGCTTCCGCAATCAGCAAAGCTTGAACGAATTTTATAAAATAAAGAGAGAATTCGACTAGGAGGGAAAATCGAAAAAGGATTGACAAAAGGAGAATAAACAAATTCCATTTCCCTTCCTTCTGGCTCTTGAAGCGGAAAGAAACGAGAATAGCAAAAAGGCACGAAGAGAAAAAGTGGAGAAAAAACTCAAAAAGTGCTTGCAGGGTAGATTTGTGCACCCCTTCAACCTAAAAAAGGTGCTCACACGAGCGCTCTTCTGCTCAATGGGTAGGGCTGGGCCTTCCTCCAGCCTGATTTATGTTTTATAAGTGGCATTTCCCTGTAAGTCCAAGAAGATACGATCCTGAAATAATTCGCCAATCCCCCCTTTTCTGCTTTTTTGTTTTTCTATTATTATTTATTTTATAAATCTTGTAGAGGGCGATTTTTCTAGATTTATTTGAATATTTAATTTTTTATATGTTTTTCATTCCTGGGTTGCACTTCTAACCAATATCAAATGTCGCTCGCGACAGGCTTCAGAGGTTGCCCAAGAGATATCGACGATCGTACCTCTCAAGCGAAATAGCTCCCTTGATATACAGCTCGAAAAAATGGCGGTTCCATTTGTAGGAAGATTATTCTTCCGGGAATATATCGCCCTTACGTTATCCTTTCTGGTTTTGATGCTCGAATTTATAGTCCGAATTATCACGCTAGCACTTCGTATGTTATCCCGATAACACCTACTTGAAGCTTTAACAAGGCCTTCAGCGTATTAATGAATTTTTAATCTCACATAGCTTCGCCTATATTAAACTTTTGCTATAATCGATCCAGAGCTGTGTTTAAGCTCCTACCATCCACTAGACGCTCTAGGGTCGCTCAGAAGCAACACCTACCGATTGTCCGCCAAATTCGCCAAGCTAATGGCTTTCGTCGAATGTGTGCCCTGTTTGGGTACGATGCCGAGGAACACGTCGTTCAGACCAAGGATGGATACTTGCTCGGTCTCCATCGAATCCCGAGGGAAGAGATGAGAAAGCTCCGAAGAGAGGGGAGAGGGAGAGAAAGAAGAGAGGTGTTGTATACCTGCACCACGGACTTTTGATGAATAGCGAAGTGTGGGTTTGCAATCTTGAGCGCGAGAAGTGCCTCCCTTTTGTCCTGGCAGAGCAAGGTTTTGATGTTTGGGTATGTTTTCGATATTCTCTAACTCAGTATGAAAGTTATGAGCTAACAACATAAATCAGCTTGGAAATAACCGCGGAAACAAGTATTCGAAGAAATGCATTTACCACAACTCCCAAGACCCGGCTTTTTGGAATTTTAGCATGGATGAGTTTGCCATGCACGACATTCCCGATTCGATCGAGTACGTTCTCTCGACGACAAAGTCGAAATCGCTGTCGTATATTGGTTTTTCGCAGGGCACGGCACAGGCATTTGCTACCTTGAGTATTCATCCGGACCTTAACGAGGTCGTAGATGTCTTCATAGCTTTGGGCCGGCGATGGCTCCTGCGGGTTATACAACACTGTCGTAGACGCCTTAGTAAAGGCTAGCCCGGATGTGATCTTTTTTGTTTTTTGGAAGGAAGAGCATATTGAGCTCCACCATGTTTTGGCAAAGTATACTCTGTAGTTTGGCTGCTTCTTTTAGCCTAACTAAGCTTCCAAATATGCTGACTTTCCTTTAGATCTCCTATTTTTGTTCAGTTATCGACATGGCGCTTAAATTCCTGTTCAACTGGACGGGCCGAAATATAAGCTTGCAACAGAAACTGGCAGCATACCCTCAATCTTTACTCCTTCACTTCCGTAAAATCTGTCGTTCATTGGTTCCAAATCATCCGTAACAGGTGCTTCAAATGTACGATGACGACGTTCAGCAACCGATGGATGGGGATACGGACGGTCGTTCTACAAGGTCGCCAAGTTCCCGACGCGCAACATCAAGACTCCGATCTCTCTGGTTTACGGGGGCAGCGACAGCCTCGTGGACATATCCGTCATGATGGCCGAACTGCCTAGCCATACCGAAGCGACGGAAGTTCCGCACTACGAGCATCTCGATTTCCTTTGGGGCGATGAAGTTGATAAGCTGGTTATCCCACACGTCCTCGAGAGCCTCAATAATTACAGCGCGTCCGCCACTGGAGAATTCAACAAGGAGAAGCGGTTCGGATCTAAGACATCACGGTTTTCGCAGTCAAAAGGAAGCAATGAGCCGCCAAGCTACTCGGAAGACGAGCGGAACGGCGAAAACGGCGAAAACGGCGAAGGCGGCAGCGTAAGCGGTAATAACGTCCACAAGGATCTTTTCCGTGAATACTCTCAAAGCAAAATTTCCAGAAGCTGTCATCAGCAAGTTTCAATTCTGAGGGCTCATCATCGTCGAATGACGACAAGGGTCCTTCGACGCCGTCGCGAAAGAAGAAGAAATCGACGACCCCATCACCTCCAGGATCCACGGGCGCTACTCCGACCGGAACCCGATCGCCGTGGCCTGCGTGCTCCTCAGGCGGCGGAATAGCGATACCTCAGCTGTTACCTCGCCGGCTCCTTCGACCGGTAACCCGTTCTTCAGTGCCGAGGGGATCAAGATCGGCGTTGGCAAGCCTGCACAGAGCACCGTGAGTCTTAATACCTAGAGAGGGCGAAGACTTCAAGGAGCCACAGGAGCCGACTGCACAAAAGAGGAAACGGAAGGCGGCGTCTATGCAAATAATGCACGCAAGCGAGCTATCTGGTATCACTCAATCCTGATTTTCTTCGTGTCTGTATACCGGCTTTTGATTTTCTTTGCTTGTGCTCGTCCTGTACGAGAAAACTGCCTTTGTAAAGTACCCTTACCTGCTCTATTCACATATATTGCTCTATTTATATACTTGCACGACCGAAAAAGCGCCCCGTTGTCCTATTTTGCCGTTCTAAGCATCTTGAAGCGACTTTTCCACTTCCTCTTCTTTCCTACAGTTTCTTTCCAACCAGTCCTTGTGTTACAAATACCCAATCCTACTTCCATACGCGTGCTTTCCACGTTGCATTTAGAGAGATCACCTAGTATTCCGTGTCAATACCCAATATATATTTCAATTTATTGGATGACTTAATCGTAGAAACTGGGGCAAGCACAACCAGTTGAATAAGTATGTACTCGCCAATACGCATGCATGCGAAACAATTTTAGAACTCATCAAGCGATTATTTTTATTTTTTAAATATAAGATTTTTTTTCAAATATTTTAAAAAATACATGAAAATAATACCCGATATAAAGGGGGATAGAGCGACCAAAATTTGCACGTCAACTTTGCCTGATTCGCTTATATGAAAATTATATAATTATATAACCCCTTTTTTACCCCCCGTGCGAACACAGGGTGCAGCTGGGATTTTTGAAGAAAAAAATTTTCGATTCTGGTTCGCTTGTGTATACGTTCGAGCACGGAAGGTTCGTGCCACTTGGATCCATCGCAGTGCGGGAATATGATGATAATGGTCCATCGCTTGGCTTTATTCCACGGTTCGTTTTTCCTTTCCAGTCATATTTTCATATAGTATCAATATATTTGCCGGGGTGGGCAAGCGGTGGACAAAAAAAAAAAATAGGGACACTTTCTTTAAAATACGTGCGATTTACCACAAAAAATTAAAAAAGAGTGTCCCTTTTTTGGCCACCGCGGGGCTCGGGCTAGTCTTGTATACTAACTACTTTTTCTTTTTCCATTTTTTGGCCGTCAGATTCCGTCTATTCGGCCAAGACCAAGCCCCCTCCATCTTTATTTGTAAGGGGCACTTCTAATTCCTTCTCTTTTTCTTTTTTTTTTCCAGCTCCTCTCTTCTTACTCCCTTTCTTTCCTTTCCACATCATTATCATCAAAAAATAACCTTTCCTTATCATAGCCAAGAACCCAGCAACTTTCTTCTTGGACTTTTCATCATCCTCATCAACCGGCGGGGAAAAAAGCGACTCCCGAACCTTCTGAGCTTTTTCCCAGTAAAGGCCTCGTAATCTCAACCCACGAAAACAACACAAGCACAACCGTCAAAAGGCAAAAACATGGCCGCCCCGCACCTGCAAAACCATCCTCCACGGACGCCACCCGCACGTCTACGAGTCCGCAACGCCACGTCAGCAGCGGAGGATAGCATGGACAATGTAACATTTGTGGCCTTTCTGAGTTCAGAGCCTCTATTTTTTGCCTCCTAAAGATGGAGAAAACTGACGTCTTATGATTTTTGTGGAACAGGTTCCCGAAGATTTCCTGTACTCGAGTTCTGTCAATGAATGTTCGTCGAAGTGAGGTAAGCAAATAAAATCCCCTCAAAACATCCAGTGTGTCACTATATTTTGTATGTTTGGGGACATTTCTAATCCTGTTCTATTTACATAGACATCAATTCATCCGCGATGTATACTCCATCCTCTTCGTCCAGCTATTGGCCACGGGCGTCGTATCCGCGGTCGGCTTCTTCAGCCGGCCTTCAAGAGCTGGATCCATCGAACGTCTGGATGCTCTGGATCTCCTCTTCGGCTCCATCGGGTTCATGGTACGTTACACACACGATATACACCCTCTCTACACCCACCTTATCGCGCCTTCAAGGACCTAAACTCATTTCGATTTATTTATAGCTCGGCACGTTCTACTTCCGCAAATCGTATCCCAAGAACTCTTCTTCCTCGGCGGCTTCACGCTCATGGAAGCTACAACCGTCGCCGTCATCGTATCCTTCTTTCGAAGTCAAGCTCGTCCTCGAGGCTATCATCCCTCACGGTATCGTCTTCGCCGCCCTGAGCCTGTTCGCTGCCAGACCAGTACGACTTTACCGGTCTGGCGCCGTGGCTCTTCGGCGGTCTCTGGTTCTGATCGGTTTCGGCCTCGTCGCCATGTTCTTCCATGGAGCAGCGGGTTGGAGCTCGCCTACGCCGGCGGCGCCTGCTTGATCTTCTCGGTTACATTCTCGTCGACACGCAGATGATATAGGCACTACCACCCGACGAGGCTATCGCGCCAGCATTTCGCTGTATCTGGATGTCATCAACCTGTTCTTGGCTATCCTTCGCATCCTCAACAATCAGAAAAATAACTAAATCTTTGACGGAGATTGTTCGAAAGGAAGTCTACAGTTTTTTTTTTTTAGAAGAGGGGGAAAGGCACGTTATGCAATACGAAAATCAACGATGCCTCTCGAGGTTTGAAATCGACATAGTTTTTATTTTTACAGAACGGCCGCTCGCCTGGCTGGTGTACCCTATTAGGTCTCAAAGGGGATGGGAGGTGAAGCCTCACTCAACTATTCAATTCTCTTCATTCTCTTGCTTTTGCCTTTCGGTTTTGGATGTTGGTTATTCTCTTACGGTTTTTTTACTTTTATCTGATAGACCCATCTTGTCTTTCCTGCCACAATAACCCCTTGGATTCCTGTCTGGCTTCGTTCTCTTTCCTTTCTTAAGTGTCTAGTTTTTCCGTAATGTTCAATACAATATTGCATTCCGCTAGGTGATATCTCTTTCTGGTTTTATATGTAACTCCGGTCTAGATGAATAAAAGGATCTAAAAAACTACCATATGCCGTCATGTCTGAACCAAGAATTTTATTATCATATTCGAAATATATAAAGCTATTTTGTTATTCAATTTCTCCATGTGTAATTTTTCCGAGTCTATACGCCGGCTAAAAATAAAAAGAGCAGGCCGCCCAGTTCGCTTAATCTAATGTCCGCTCAGACTCTTTCGGAAAAAACCTGCTACGTGGGCTGTTTTGTTTATCCCCGTTAAGACCCTGCATCCACCTCCAGTTAGTTATATCCGGCAATAATAATACAGAAATAATACCAACGACTCCCTCTTTCTCATCGTCTCATTTTATTCCTTTGTAGAAATCAATAATTGATAAATTAAATGAAATAATGTAAATTGAAGATCTAAAATGGTGTTTGCACCGAGCATTGTGAGTAGTATATGGAGATCGATGTGGAAACATAATCTGTAGTTATTGATACCGAGGACAGTATTTCATAGGATCTAGGGATATTTGTCACTTGACGTACTTACCCGCAAGCGCATTCGGTTCGTCTTTTACTCTTAAAGAAAAACGGAAGTAAATTACGACATAGTATTAACGATTGGGTCCTAATAGATAGTAGTACTGGAGTATGTACCAGGAAGTGTTCGAATGATACGGATCACGATGACGTGTGTTAAAAATCTTGTGTTTTCATTTTGTTGATTATTGGTTGATAGCTAAGTAGCTAATTATCTGTTACATGACGTGGAAGGTGCTGCTGCACCGACTACGAAATCGTTATCACAACTACCAGGAAGTGTTCGAATGATTACGGGATCACGATTGACGTGTGTTAAGAAATCTTTAGTGGTGTTTGTCATGTTTGTTGATTATTGGTTGATAGCTAAGTAGCTAATTATCTGTTACATGACGTGGAAGGTGCTGCTGCACCCGACTACGAAATCAGTTATCACAACATAGATTATCTAAATCTGTTAAAAAGTTATCGTAACCCTTTGGGGACCTGTAAAGAATCTCATTATCGTAACCCTTTGGGGGACCTGTAAAGTCTCATTAGCACATAACCTTGGCGCGAAAGTGGAATGATGGAAAGTATACCTGTTTCGGTCCCCCAGAGAGCTTTAGCTGCGGCCTTTCTGCCGCCGAAGGGTTCCGATGTCTTCCTATAGTTTTTAAGCGAGCTAGTAGGAAGGCTAACTCGCTGGCGTGACACTCTGTGAGAAGTTGAAGATTATTCTAGATTAGTGGTTTCCTGATAAATAGAGGAGGAAAGTGAAGTACCTCATCACTACGTCCTGCCTATGTCGAAGCATTTCTCATTATTTATCAGCAAGATTCTACTGCGGGAAAGAAAGCAGGAAGAACAAAACTCGGTGATCTGTCTCTGTTGCGAACTAGCGTTTTTTTTTTTTTCTGTAGCGGGGCTGGAGGGGGCCTGGATGAAGGCGAATAGGCTGGAGAGGGCAGGGGCGAAAGAGGCAAAGGAACCGAGGGAGCGGAAGGAACCGAGAGGGAGCGAAGGAGCCGAGGGAGCGGAAGGAGCTGAAGGAGCTGGTTGTGTATACAGCATTGTTTCGTTTCGTTCTTTGGTTTCTTCCTTTTCTTCCTTGAGGAGCGAGGCGTACTTGTTGGATGAACAACTTGTGGGCAAAGGATGGATTGCTAAAAAGAAAGTTTATGTTTGTTGATTGTTGTTGTTATTCTTCAGCAACATGGAGTAGATAAAAAATAAATAATAAATAATTAATCTACAACAACTCTCTCAAACCGCAAGTTCTCCTGAAATACCTTAATTAAACGGGCGGGTTTCAGCAAAAATAATTATAGAAAATAAAATAAAATAATAAATAAAAACCTTTGAAGATTACTTAAAGAGCTCTTTAAGAACCCGCTTTGCGATTGCTCTGGGCCGAGTAATGCCTGCTCCACCTGCTTTGCTGCTCTGCGATACCTCTGTGTTGTCGTACTCCGCCGTGGGGCGTATTCCTGCGCCGCTACCAGTACCTCTGTAGTATTAGCTATTTTTAATTATATTCTATTTATTATGGTTATTCTTTTTTTTTATATATAACTAAAATTCATTATTTTTATTATCTATAATTTATCTTATTTTCTATGATCTATCTTATTTTTTTATTATTCATCTCACTTTCCATAAAAGTATTTGCTGAAAACCGCCCGCATATGCCTATTTTAAATCCATCACCTCCCAGTCGCTACTATATGGCAATTCTACCATCTCCGATAATGAAATATATTCTGTTCTTGAAGTAAGTAATATAATCGATACAAGCTCATCCTTATCAGGCATGCCGCTGGGTGTGGCTGAGCAGAGCTTCGGCATATTCGGTCAAAATC
The DNA here is from genome assembly GCA_002224055.1 of Pezizomycotina sp. ARF18. NCBI lineage: Eukaryota > Fungi > Ascomycota > Pezizomycotina sp. ARF18. Next base: position 38,021 of record AZLU01000105.1, on the reverse strand, counting down.
GACGGGGATACGGCTTCAAGGTTTCCGTCTGGATCCTGCATTACCTTTCTTTCAACGTTATTCGACCTTAAGTTTATATTATTTTTTTATTAAATTATTATTTAAGAGACTTTATATATAATTTTAAAATTTAAAATTTTTAAAACAATTAATTAAATAAATATAGAAATTAAGATTTTAAATTTAATTCCTACTAATTATAAAAAAACAAATAAAAAAATTTTTTTTATTTTTTTTTTTCAAATATTTTAGCTATATATTATTAGCTATATAAAGTATAAAGGCTTATAAAAATTTATATAAAAATAGAAAATCTATAAAAAGTTTATATAAAAATATAAAAAAACTTATAAAAAATCTATATAAAAATATAAAAACTTATAAAAGGTTTATATAAAAGTATAAAAATTTATAAAAGTCCTATCCAAAGTGTTCTCCGAAGTTCCCAAATTGTAGGATTTCCAATAAAAATCGGAAAGAATGAAGAAAGTAGAAAGTCGGAAGAATGAAAAACTTGGGGAATTATGTCTCATTATTATACTCAGTTTACGATACCTATCGAAGTGCGAATGCTTATACTATTAAGAAGATATATTTAGTTTTTTGTGATTGTATATTTGACAAGAAATTTGATATTCTCACAATTTTGTGTGTGGATACATTGTTTTTTTCGAAATAGTCGAAGGTAAGTAGAATGTTCGGGTTGTTCTGTGTTCGGACGCAGTAGTCGTGGCTAATTTTATGATCTAAGCTTTAGAAGTATGTCTCTTATCGACTCTAGAGGTTTATATTGTAAATTTAATAATCGAGGAGTAATCAGATTCATAACTTTGAATACATTATATAGATAGTTATATACTCTTATACTCTTATTATTTCCTTTGTTTTTATATCACAATTGTCTTTTAAAACAGCTGTTATTAGTAAATCTGATAATTTTGATTAAACAATAAAAATTGATTTGATTTCTCATATGTATATATTATTTGTATCCCTATAATGGTTTTTATCGCGGAAATTTTTAGACTTAATATATATATATATTTTTAGGTGGCGTCATAACCATTCGTCCTTCGTCCTTCAACCTTCGTCTTCGTCCTTTTACTTCGTCTTATTTCCTTATGGTTCTTTTTATGTTGTATGGAGGGTAACTGCACTGGAAACAGTCAAATAACTCATTTAATTGCTTGTCCTTCGCGTGCTCAAACATCATCTGGCTGATTTTAAATCCACACTGGGTCAAGAAGAGCGAACCTTTTCATATAAACATGTCCATGTGGAGAGCGTCGATAAACAGGAATTTCACCGGATATCCTGTTTCTAGGCACGTGTGACGTTTGCTTCTTATCAAAAATAAGAGTTTCTACAGGGCACAGATGCCGCATGCGTAATATACAATAAATTATTCCTCTCTACTACTTTTGTTAATACTTAAAAAAGACTATATTTTTATAAATTTAATATTATTTTAATTATTAGAGATATTAAAATTTAAAAAATTTTATAAATATAAATAATAAGAATTTTTTTTTTTTTTTTTTTTTTTTTTTTTTTAGTATCTTAGAGATATAAAAAAAGAGAAAAATAAATTTAAAAAAAATATATATATTTTATTTAATAAAAAGAGCTTAATACTAGAAGTAGATAGTTTAATTTTTAAAGTTCTAATATTCTGTTAAGAGTAAATATAATTATAATATAATAAATAAAAATTAAGAATTTGTTACTACTTAACTAGTACTAAGTAAAGTGGCTAATAGTGTTCGAGGTCGGGTCAGAGGTACATGTGCGGTTTAAAAAAGACCTCCATTTTTTAGTGAGGTTCGCTAAGCAAATTGGTGTTCCGTAACTATAAATGTACCCAGTCTCATAGACCCTCCTAATCAAAATAAATTTTGGCGCTCCGGGCGTGTTGTTAAACCTTTATTGCCCGCCGCCGGAGCGCAGCGGAGGTTTATAACACGCACGCCCTACAGCACAGACGTGCGCAGCCATGAGACTAAAATGTACGTTACCCCTGAGGCTTATATACAATTATTAGGGTATTCAAAGTTGTGACCCAGAAATTCGGGTTAAAATTTGAAGAAGTATCTTGGTACTTTTTCAGATGTACCTTTTTTAAGTTAGTTAATTTAACCCGAAATTTCGCTAACCGATATTTAAGTTTACATATAAAAATTAAGTGCCTTTAAATAACACAAAAAATAAGGTACTTCCAACTAACCTGAAAATTATAAAAAAAGGCTGGTTATCTGCCTCTGAGCGACAACTTTGAATACCCCTATTATTAAATATAGATAGTAATATTAAAGGGCCTTAAGTAAAAGAGAATATAAGAAGGTCATAAGGTTAGTGGGTTCCTAAAGAGGAAGGATGTAAGGCGTTATAATGCAATAATTTTTATAATTATATATATAGTATGCTTATTAAAGCTATAGGCTTAGGTTCTTTGTGCTCTATAACCTAGATACCTCTATTATATGTAGCTAGATAATAATATTATATTTAGTAAAAATTATTAATAAGTTGTTTTAAAAAAATTTTAAATTATAAATATATTATTTATATTTAAGCTTTTTTAATACATGTTATAGCAATAAATAACAAAAATAATAATTAAAACTATAATATTTATTTTATTATATAATAATATCTATCTAATATATATAAACTAACTAAGCTTGATAAAATAATAATAAATATAGGTAATTTAAAAACAAATAGGGCTAATCATTATCTAATCTATTAAAAATAATAGCTTAGTTATCGTTATTGCACGCCCCCGCCGATAGTACTTAAGTAGTTACCCCTAACGACAAGCGAGCCCGAAAACACGCCTCTATTATTTATCCGCTACCATATTTCTAACAACAAATTATACGAAGAATTTCTTCTGAACATCTGCTCCGCATTTCCGCATTTCTCATCCCGTTGATTTCCTACAAGATTTACACGGATAACCACAATACTAACACTTAAGGAAAAGGGAGGAGGAAAAAAGAAGATGAGGTATGGCAGGTTATCGTTGAGGATCGCCGCGAGCGTGAGTAAGTTTCAGCTCTCCTAGTCCAGTAACAGTAGTCAGCAGAAAGTTATTAACACGATATCTTCTCAGTCTTCATATCCTCCCTCATCCTATTCCTCTCAGGCTGGGTCCTGCAGCGGCAGTCCGTCGCAATTCTCCAAAAAGCTATAAACTCCGACAACTCGAACAAAAACGCGGAGAAACTACGAGCACTAAACAAAATACAACTTCCTCAAATAGAGCACGACGGCTTCGAAGAAGTCGGCGGACGGAAAAAAGTAGCTTATGTCCAGCAGGTGGATAAGCTCGAGGCGTGTGCAATTCCGTCATGGTCTTCGCGGATCTACGGCAGCTGGAGAGCAAAGCGCAGCGGGTGCTGTATTATCCTGCGGCGTGGGGATAGATTTACTCAAGTTCCGGGACGAAGAGGAGAAGTCGAGGATATGGCGGCCAGGATGAAGAAGTTAATAGCCAGAGGGAATTCGAGACCTACGAAGAAATCCAGAAAGTCGAAAAACAACAGACGAAAAACCGACGAAGCAACAAACCCAAAAGGCCATGGTATCAAGATACGGAAGGCTTACGGCAGGAAGGCACGTACTACCGCCGTTTATTAGGAAGAATGATAAAGCATCGTGGCAATGTACGAGACAGCGAAGAGCTGCTGATACGGCGCGACGCAGTACGGCGTCAAGCTCGTCGCGTGGAGGACGACCCGACCGTCCATGAGCAAGATGATGTCGCCGCTGTACCTATTCAACATGACGGACTATCGCGCGTGGATCCACTTGGATCCTGTTCGATGGTTATGAAGAACCTGGACCACTGCTCAAACTGGCGCCGGGCATCGACGTCGCAGCGACGAGAGCGTACTGGTCGCAGCAGGAAAGCATGGTAGTCTCGGTAGCAGTGGTTTATCACCGAACCTCTTCGTCGTGAAACCGTCAGAGGACGAATACCGCCGTATCCTAGCGCACGTCTCTCGCCCCGTTAGCAGGATGCGAAAGCGCGGATCAATCCTAAAACCCGACGTTGTCTCGCAGGTTCTCAACGATTTATACCAGTCCACCGCAATGGTGCTACGCAGATCCCTACGAGCTTTAAACGTCGGAGTTCCGCTCGAAGGATAGCACGCACGAGCGGTAACCTCGGTAAACCCCGCGCGGGGAAGTGGAACGCCGTCGAGGCGCTCAGGTCGGCGTACTACGTCCGCTTCAACGACGGCGAGGACGGCATCGACATGCGTGGAAGTTCAAAAGCAACAGGGCGGGTGAACGCAGTGCGCGAGCCCGGCGGGAAACGCGCCGTGCGCGGATAGGGATACGTGGAAGGAGATATACGATATGTTCGCGGAGAGGAGGAGGAACGTGTGCGGAATTAGATCTGGAACCTCCGATGCGTAAAAAGAATAATTGAACTTCAAGTTTTTGGGTGCCCTGGCGTGATCATTCAAGACATGCGGAATCCTATGATATATCTTATTTTACTATGTTACGTGCATTTGGAAAGTTTTCTATCACGCGGCGTTGTCGCGAAAAAGCACAAAACGGTTTTGGTCTTGGTTTTATCTTCTGTTCCTTTTTATCCACGTTCATAGCCCTTCCGCGGAGGTTTTTTCATTGTTTTCCTTTTGTCATTGTAATGTTCTTGGCATACTTATACCATGTTAATGATCTTTCTTTTTAACCGCTTAAGGAATACAGGAAGCTGTCGTACATATAATGAAATACATTGAATCACCTCCATCTTTATACACAAAAATCATGCATGTAAACCAAGACGATCGTACTACAATCTGTTCTTGAAGACATGCATAACGAAGAGATCTTCAAATGAGTGGCGTCCTTGTGTTCCCTTCTTTTTTTTATTCTCTTCCTGTGGCTCCGGTATATGTAATCAAAATATCAATTCTAGCTTCGGAATAGAGGAAGATTCAGATATAAAAACGATAATACAATTGAATCACTGTTTGTATTTGGGATCATGCGCAAAAAAGTAATGGATATATAACAAATACTAAAAAGAACGCAGTGTAAACGTATATATATAATGAAATCGGAATATAAGTGGCTTGCGAAAATTATATTGTGTTTTGTCGATTCATATATGGATTGAAAACAAACAAAAAAGAAAAGAAAAAGAAAAGAAAAAAGAAAAAGAAAAGAAAAAGAAAAAGAAAGAAAAAGAAAAAGAAAAAAGAAAAGAAAAAAACGAAATGCTGTCTAACTGTTATTGAAATAATAAATAACACGACGTTCCAAACTAATCCGCCGAGGACTGCGATGATAAAGGCTGTCTACCATCGCACTTCGATCTGTTTTTTTTTGAATATTTGCTGCGACAAAGAATTCCTTCGAAGATAAATAGTGTGCATATATTTTTTTTGTTGAGTTGAGAATGTTGAATAAAGAGACGTTCGATGTGGGAATGAGTAATAAAAGGAGTAGTTTCCGATCTGAAAGGTGCCTAAAAGGTTTCCTCCAAAATCCACCCTAGATGTAAGCCGCCTTATTTTGTTTCTGTAATTGCAAGAACGCTCGCGAAAGCTCTATAGATCCGTCATCTCCTCGTCAAAGTTAGTGATGCTGGTGGACGGGATGTTAGTCGCGGGAACCTGCTGTGCGGACGGTTGATTTCCAGTTGCAGTCGCGGCCGCCGGGGTGGATCCTTCCGCAGCCTGCGCACTTTCGCTGCCCCAGTAGCTGTTCATCTCGGCGTCAAGTTCTTCACAGTCTTCCTAGGCCTAGGATTGCCGCCCTTCGGCTCTCGCCTCCAGCGCTGGCACCGGCACTACCGGCTCTCCTCTCCTGCCTCTGCGTTCCTGTCGCCACCCTGTTACCGCCGGCGCCACCGCCCTCCTCGAGGCCCACGCGGTCACGGGAGCCTGCACGGTCGCCGGGGATGTACCTGTCGATGTTGAGCATCTGAGCGTTCTCCCTGAGCTCCGCAGCATCCTCTTCGCCTTCCCGAGTCCGAATCTGCGCCGTCGTCGCTGCCGTTCTTGGGGCGATGCGGTCGAAGAGCGATTTTCCTTCCGTTCCGAGCGCTGCAGCTCCACACCACGGCCACCACCTCTGGTAGGAGCCATTTTGACGTAATGGGCCTGGCCGTAGCATTGCTCCATCGAATTGATCCACAGCTTAGCTTCGGCTTCGCTCTCTGTCGCATAAGTACGTACGCGACGCCCTCGGATCTTCCAGCCCTATCGTAACTGTTGATTTCCACATAGAATGATTAGCATTTATGTTGTCAATCCGGAAGCAAAAGCGAATCTAGCTTTGGAATCGAAACTCACAGTATTTCTAATCTCACTATGTTGCCGACCTCGAAAAGACCTCCTAAACCAATAGTTAGCAAAGAGAATAGAGGGTATATATAAGTTGGACAAACAGTGTAAGGTCAAATACCGTAAGATCTTTTCTCGATGTCGTAATGAAGCTGTTCGACACGGACCTTTGTAGATCTGAATCCGCAAGTAGCCGACAAACCAATTGAACATAGTGTAATTCAGGGAAACAAAATAAGAACTTACCCTCTAACAGGTGTGCCGGATCATTGCGTCTGCCGCGATGAGAGGTATTGTGTTCGGCTAAAGAGATATTAGAAGCTGTGATAGACACGCAGTCTAGGAATCAAGAAAAGGCGGCCTACGTTGTCATATTTGTCATGGACCCAGTTTCCACTGCCACACAAATAATTAGAATTATACTTCCCATTGTAATTGTCTTCGGAGGAGACTACTTACCGGCCAGGTCTCGCATACCACGCGAGGACTATATGGGGTACAAAAAAAGCAAAATGCGTTCTCTCAATGTTAGCTAATTGCTCAATTATAGTCGTTCGTAGGAAAATATAGCTCCATCACGTAGCTACGCTTCCAGGTGTCGCCGCATGCTCAATAGATGTTTAAAAGAAAGTGTCGTCTGGTTTGTGGTCGTAACTCCTCATCTTCCTATTTCATTCATTGAGGTAAAGAAGATGGGTATGAGGGACGGAGGGTAAAGCGTAGTCTTAAAATGCACCACACACAAGCCCCGATCTTGTATTTCCGCAAACTTTCGGTGACCTGCCGATTTTCTTCGTCGACAATGCCAATTTAAGGACGGCGATTTGTGCCTCTCAACGTCGATCGATCATGGTGACAACAAGATGATATATTGCATCAAAGGTAGGGGAGCAGTGATGGCGTTGCGGATCATAGCATGAGGAAATGAAATGGACGTTGTAAATTCAAAGCTTTTTTGGGGGAAAGAGGATCACACGCCTATCATTTCCAAAAACTGTCAATATCCCATCAAGCTCAGAGAAAAGAAAACTATAGCTCTGGAATTCGTCAATAGAAATGAATACCTTTGAAACACCATCGCGTGGACCAGAACTTCTAGATCTAAAGTTTCCGCGTCGTCGGTGGTTTGGCTTTCTGCCGCCGTTGTTCGTCTGTGTTCAGAAATATCTGTCAGCCTTAATACTCGTCCAACGATTGTAAGAAAATGATTCCCGAGGGACACCAACATTCTGTCCTGACGATCTCGTCGAGGGCTTTATCGAGAGCGGAACTCATGATAGCTTTTCGTAACGAATGGCCGTCGCTTCGAGCGATATTTGAGCGATTTCTCTTCTGTGGTGAAAGTGCTCGAACTTGTAGGATATAGTTGGAGAGGATAAAGAGTAGCTAGCAGGTTAATTGAAGTTATGTAATGCCCTGCCTATTGTCGTTATCAATATCTTGCTACTGTAAAAGCTCGTAATAGTTGTTTTTCAGGTTTGAGCGTTGTTGTTTGTTAAAAGGAAAAGAGAAGAGAAGAGGAAAATGGAGGCAGGGAGTTTGTTAATTGTTAGTAGGGAAAAAAGAAATAGGTCAAGTAAAAAAAGAAAATAATTTAAGTAGGAGTTGGGTGGGCCCGAATTGAAATAAGGTTTTTTTTAGATTCCTCATGCGCACTTGAAACCGTACCAAAAAAAAAAAAAAAAAAAAAAAAAACCCCATTAAAAAAGTATATATATATCCATATAGAAATCGGCAGTTCCTTCCTGCCAACGCATACCTCTATTGCAAAATATATATAAATCACGAATATACCAGAGTGATCAAAGAAAAGTTTAGGCTACGAGACAAATAATGGTACTATTAGATTATAATCTGATTATTTGAATATCTATGTATCCTTGTTAACGGCTTGAAGTAAAGGGAGATCTAAGTGGCTCATCCATTGTTGAAAGATGTAATTGCCCTTTATGAAAAAAAAAAAGGAGAGAGAGATATCCTGAAGATTCTGACCAGTATACGCCGGTAACTTTTAAACGAAACACCCCAAGCAGAAATAAATAACGTAAAAGTTTTAAATCTTCATTCCTGGTGCATACCAAGCACAGTTGCACACCTATACCGAATGTGGCTGGCAATAATTCGCAGGGAAGCTTCCGCGGTGACCATTCAGCTCACCTTCCCACCAATCTACAAGATGCCTGTTAGCTCCAATTCGTATGTATAACGTAGATTTTAGTGTTGCGAACTCACCATCAGTGCTATCAGTCTTCTTGATGACTTTGATTCCTGTCGCCTTCCTCAAAAACCAGATCGCCTTCACTCTGCCCAGGGAAACGCGTAAATAGCCTCCACGAATTCCTCCTTCTTGCGCTTTGGCGGTGGGGCGGTGGGGTTTCTTTTTCGCTGCTGCCCTGCCTGCACCGACGATGCAGAAGTCGAACGGGGCATTTGCGGAGAATTTCTGAAAGACTCGGCAGACGGCATCTTCCTCACGGACTGGTCAGCAGTCAAGCGCGATGACGATGCCGAGCGTATCTTCGCCAGTGGTGTTTCTGCGGTCTGGGACCTAGAGAGCATGTTCGATGATGAAGACCTGCTCATCGCTGGAGAAGGCTTTTCCGAGTATGCGGGCGGAGGAGCTTCGTCTTCCGCTTCATGTACCGAAACGCTGGGCACTCTGAAGACGAGCTCCCTTTTAGCATGCCCGATTTTATAGAACTGCCGCCAGCAACGGAACTCGCTCGTGAACCGGTAACAGAGCTTGCGCTAGAACGACTTCCGGCTCAATAGTCTTCCGAACAGCTTTCCTTCCCGTATAAACGTGAATTCGCTCTCTATGTAATCCTTGATTGGTAAAAACTGCTGACGCCATTCTCCCTCAACATCCTGCTCTGATGAATACCATGTCGTTCGGCAAACTGGAAGACTATCGTGTACGAGTGCGCTTGGAAGTCATATTGAGCGTGGTTGAGGGTGTATAGTGCGTACGGAATAAAGTCTGCGATTTTCTCGAGAATTTGTGGCGCCCATTCTTTGATGTGCTCGTCTGCTTGATGATATGCCTGCAATAATAAAAGCGTTAGTTTACTACATAATCAACCTTGCATTGGCGATATAAATACCTGCAAAGCCCTTTCCAGATTATCCTCCGCTTTCGTGAGCGCAAGCTGGTCCCTAAAACTTCTTGTTAGCTGTGACAACTTTTTCCTATAAAGTCACAGAAAAGAGATTGTCCTACTGACTTTTCGGTTTTGATAGTCTTCTTGCGCGCCGACTCTGCGCTGTTCTTATATCGTTCATAGTCAGCTTATCATCCAATCGTATTAGCTTCTTAGCTCAATTTCAAGTATCAATTATTGGATAAAATCCACCTTCCTATCTTCTCTCTTCTTCAGAATTTTTTGAGGGTTGTAGGTTTTCTGTAGCCAGAGTTAGCTTCAACTTATCTAAAACAGTGAATATGTAGGATATAGCCGTTCACAGCCGTAAACCCACTTGACGTCCATCAACTGAGCGTGTATTGTCTCAACCGATTTAGCCACCTCCGCGAGCTCGGATTTCATTTCTTCCGATATCGCTCTCCATTCGTTAAGCCGCTGGACGGTACCCTCGTCTGGGGTCTTTCCGGTGTTCGTGCTCCTGGGATAGTCTTGAAAGGTCCTCGAAAATTACCGATATCGACAGCTGGTGGTTGAGAAGTGAGAGGACGCTTTCTTTCCATTTCCGTACTCCGTCTAGGAGCTTATGCCATGCTCATATTAGCAGGTTATTCTCCAACAAAATTAAACAGCTATTAATTGGTCTGTCTTTCTGGTAGCCTCAAACCTTGTCGAGTCTGTCATCGTATTCGCTGATTCTTTTATTAGGAAGAAGACGTTTTGGTCGTCGCCGGTTCTCTTCCTCAGCTTCCCCACCTGCCTGTACATCATCGCCATGGTTGCGGTTGTCGTCTATTTAAACGTGTCTGATATATTACTTTGAGTATGTCGAGAATTGGACAACGTGGTGAGAAAAAAGTAAGGATGTTCGTTGGAGAGTTTATGGTGGAGGGGCTCGGGCGTCCGTTATATATGAGATGATTGTTGTGTGTGTAACAGGTTTTGGAGGGACTTTAATTTTCGCTCAGCTTTTGCGGAGACTAACACCCAATGCAACGGTACGAAACAAGCCCTTTCCGTCGGAGGAGGGGGGGTGGCAGCGATCCTCGAGATCTTCAGTGTTTTGTCGTACCGCTTAACGCCTGATTGTATCGCGATTAATTGGAAATTTAAAGCGGAAAGGGAAAAGTGTAAAAGATACGCAGAAGGCCGTCATATATGGAAAAATAAGCTCAAAAGGTAAAATTGTGTCTATAATGTACTTGAACATTACAGACAGATAGGAAGGAGTGAATGTGGACGTCAAAAGAAGGAAAGAAATGTACACGAGAAAGAAAAGAAGAGGCGGTTTTGTTAAAACAACTCTCCAAGAAGGTTTGATCAGGAAATGGAAAATGAATACTCGTATGAGCTACTTTTCCTTTTCTCACGTTTCGGCGGACAGAAGAAGTGGTCAGTGCTTTCGTGCTATTGGCGAAGAGAATTAAAGTGGAATGCATTGGCTGCTCTAAAAAAAATACTTGGAAGCTTTGAATAACACCGTGCCACATGATATACCGGTAATAGCTCCACTCATTTAAACATAGCAATTCTAGTTTAATTCCCATATACTACTTAAAGACGCCTTTTTTTTTTTTTATTATTATTATTGCTAATTTGTAAGAATACTTAGTAACGATAATTTTGGCTATGCACGTTTGACGCAGAATTGATTTTATGACGCATGGCAGTGGAGTTTCTTTGTCTGTAAGACATTGGAAGCAGTATTATTGTTACTCTTCTTGACTCATTATTATTACTATTTGAAAAAAAAATAAAAAAATAAAAAAATAAAAAATAAAAATATAAGCAAGCACACATCCCGCCACTCCCACAGCAACATCCCACCTCCCTTACCACTCCGCCATCAAAACGACATAAAATAGCGGCTTGACGTTCGGAACGCGCGTTCGCACCTCCCCTCGTCGTATTCCCACAATATCCTCAGCATTCCATTGGACGGAAGATCAATTTTTGCGGCCATGGCCTCCTCCTCCAGCAGCAGTAATAATAAGCAGGCGCCAAAGCATCAGGAAGAGGTCCTCCTTCAAAGACCACTCTACGGTAAGACCATTTCAATCTTAAAACCTCGCCTTTGAAAAAAAAAAAAAAAAAAAAAAAAAAAAAAGAAGCTTGGCGGAAAAAGCAACCTTAGAACTAATCGCTGTATACGCTGTAGCTTTCGACCTCCCGCCGGAGCTCCTGGCAACGTTAGTTCTCAAAGGCGACCAATCTGCGAAGCAGCTAGCCCTTTCAGAAGAGACGCATGGAACAAGAAGCGGGCTCGAGAACGACGATGGTACTGGCGGCGATAATTCCGGAATGTCCTGCTCCCTCTGCGGCGTGAAGAGTACCTCCGTAGCGGAACAGAGGCAACACGTGCGGTCGACCTTCACAAGTTCAACATCAAGCGGAAAATCCGGGGCAGGCCGCCGTGTCTGAAATTGAGTTCGAGCGTAAGCTCGAAGAGCTGAGCGAGAGTATCAGCGGTTCTGAGAGCTCGAGGTCGGACGATGAACAGCAACAATCTACGGATCTGCTGTCTACCATGTTACGGAATAAAGCAATGATATCGGGCATTAATACTCAAGAAGGAGGAGGAGAAGAAGAAGAAGACGACTTCCCGTCGGGGGTGAAGTCGCAGAGGGGACCGCTGATATGGTTCGAATCTCCGCTGCTGTCGCAGCACACTTCCATCGGAGTGTACAGGGCGCTTTTCAAGGACCTGGAGCAGGACAGCGAGCTTTACCGTCGTTGAAAACCAGGCAGATAACGCCAGTGCCCGCGAGCTCTTCGTTTTCTTCGTCGACGGCTTCTGTACCAATGAACGGTCCACATGTGTTCATGTGTATGATCGGCGGCGGGCCACTTCGCGGCTATGATTATCTCCTGACGCCAAAGCTGATGAAGCGCAACGGCGTCATGGAGCGGGACGCCATCGTGATTGCGCACAAGACGTTCCACAGGTATACCACAAGAGGAAACAGGGAGGAGCGCAGTCCACGAGCGACGCTGCGAAGGGAGCGGCGCATTCGGCCGGTAGCTCGCTGCGTCGGTACAACGAAGCCGCGCTGACAGCGGAAATCCGCGAGCTGTTAAATCAGTGGAAGAAAATGCTCGACGACGCGGATTTGATATTCATCCGCGCCGCAGGCGCGAACAACCGGAGGACGCTGTTCGGGTACGAGAATGCCCGCTGAAGAGCAACGATAAGCGAATTAGGGGCTTTCCGTTCTCGACGAGGAGAGCGACACAGAAGGAGCTCATGAGGTGCTTCATCGAGCTGACGAGGCTTAAAGTCTCGCACGTCGACGAGAGCGCGCTGGCCGCGTTAAACGAAGCTACTTCTCAGAAGTCTCATACGGCTTCAAAGGCGGCGGCGGCGCCTGCGAAACTGAAGCAATCGAAGGAAGAGGACCAACTTATATCGCACACGAACGCGCTTACGGCGTTGGTTCGCCGGTCGAAGGGTCCCGCTGTCGTATCGTACCTTTCCTCGAATAAACTCCCTGCGAACTTCCGTCTGCACCCGCCGAACCACCACACGCCTACTCTGCTTCACCTCGCGGCGTCGTCCGCGCAACCGAACGTCGTCCTCTCGCTGCTTACGAAACCGTCGCCGCCGGCTGATCCGACGATCGTCAATTCCGAAGGTAAAACCGCGTTGAGCTCTCCGGCGACCGGATAACGCGGGATACATTCAGAGTAGCACGAACGGAACTAGGAGAAGTTAAATGGGACTGGGCGGCTGCAAAAGTACCCGCCGGCATCACAAAGGCTCAATACGACAGAAGCATCGAAAAGGATAAGCAGGCGGCGGAAGTGAGTAAGAAGGAGGAGCAAGAGCGGAGGGAAGCGGAGCTCCAACGGCTGAAAAAGATGCCTGATACGTCTAAATCTGCCGGAGCTCGGAAGGTGCCACATCGACGTTAGCGCAACCTTCGGCTAGGGAGATTGAGACCAAGGGCTTGTCGGAAGATGCTGTCCGGAGGTTAGAGAGGGAACGTAGAGCAAGGGCTGCGGAAGCAAGGCTTAAAGCAATGTCAGGTGGTGGTTAAAGTGTATAAATTTCCTAGGTTTTGAGCATTTAATAGCTGTATTTTTAAAATACCAATTGCATCTAAAAATGTTTAGGAAAGGCAGTCAACTTTGATCGATCTGAATAAAGCTCTTGAGTTCTTAAATTATTTACAGCGGCTTTCTGATCAGTCTCCCTGGTAATTGGGACTGTAAAAAATTCATGATGCAAGCAAGCTCTATTCGTTATTTCGAAGGTGAAACAATTATTATCTGCCCGCGGCTGGTAAGAACGATTCCTAAGCAGATATACTTTCCTGTGCTGCAACTAAGAAAAAACTTCATCCTCATAATAAAATTCACTTCAATAGCTGCTCAAGCTCCTTCACCACGCTTGTAATCCTCTTCTCCGTCGATCGAACCTTCTCCGCCGTCTGCTTTACTAGCGGTAGCACATTGTAAATTTCCTTCGCGGACTGTTTCGCCAGGTCGCCGGCCTGGATCGCCGTCCCAACGGCAACTAAGCAGCGGTACAGGGCTTCAGGATCGGTTTCGGCCGTCAGAAGCGTAGCCAGCGTCTCCAAGAGGTTCGTCGCTCGTTCGTCGGCCTTGGTCTTAAAAAATCGAACCGAGTAACTAGTACAATTTTTGTTAGCTATTTCGAATTGCGTACCGAGCAGGATAACAATTGTGTATGTGTTACTTACTTGAGCACCAGAGTCGTGTAAGCTATTCTGATACCGCGATTAGATGACTGAGTAGCAAGAGGGCAAGGAGTGATTGAATCTGTCACAGGAACCACAAGTTAGTAGGGTAAAATAGCAAATATCATCGGAGTAGAAGAAGATCACCACTTACATTTTCATACTCCTGATCCACGTATTTCAGTCCATCTAAAGTACTGAACATGTGACAAAGGTCCTCGTTCCAAGCATGACGTTATTCGGCGTTGACTCATCGAAAGCACCACCGGCCTTGAGAACATCGACGATAGACTGCCCGTCATCATTGTAGAGCGCCACTGCAGGACTGAACCGAGCAAGGAGCCTGAGTAGGTCCAAACCAGGCATCTTGGCAGTTCCTTGCCAGCCCTGACAATCTTTGTGATGACGTCTAGTCCCCGAGGACAGCCTGCGAAGATTTGCAGAAGCAGAACTCGGCGCCGACGGTTTTCTCAGGAACTTGATCAGCATGTCCAAGCTGCTGACCTCTTCGGGATTTAGCGACAGTCCTTTTCGCCACTCGAGATTAGATTCGCGTTCAATTCAAGAACTTTTCTGTTGATAACATCGAGGTTTGCTGTTGTTATATCGAGGAACGAACTTTGAGGCAGAACAGATGCGGGCTTTGGCGGAGCGGCGGGCTGAGAAGGTACGCCGCCGCCAAATTGGCTTTCTCCAGGTCTGTACCGGCTCTCGGTCCCCAACGGATCATTGTCGGAAGCTCCAGAGGTCGTGCGATACTGGCAGCACCACCAGTATTCGAAATAATGAAGTTTGCCGTGGTCTCCAGGTACGTCATGGGAAGCTCGTATCTTTCTAGGAACATCCTGCAGCATCAAATGGATTTTGATTGATGTTATAGGGAGCTTCAGCGGTGGTTTCCCTTCTTCAAAGTCCACGTCAAACACGTAGTCGTAGTCCTTGCCCTGGTAGCTCTGTTTCCTTCCAGTACTGACAGAGCCGGTAACCACGCCGACTTGGTGCCATGTAGTTTCGGAAGAAGACCACCTGTATGCCTCCACATTCTCACCGCCGTTGATCATGATGGTCTCGCCGTCGTGCTTGCCTGGCCGCCTCAGCGCCTCGGTTCCCGGAAGTTTCTCCTTGTTGATCTGGCCAACCTGCTGCTCAGGGATAGCTGAGCCCGCGACGACCTCGTCGAATGCCTTCAGTGTCTCTTCGTCCGCCCACCTGCTCTGATCCTTAGAAAAGACCCGTATCAACCTATCGCTAGCGCCGCTGACGATATCGCCGTTCTCTTCGCACACCGAAACGCACCAGACGCTGATCGCGGGATGGGTGATAGTTTGGACACACGCCGTCCCCTTCCATACCTTCAGCGTCCTGTCTTCTCCGGAGGATACTATCTCACCCGTGGGCAGGGCCGCAATGGAGTATATGAACGCGGTATGGCCGTATATCGTATCTATCGCATTTCCGTCTAAAGTCCACGTACGGATCGTACCGTCGTTACCGCAGGACGCGAATCCGCCGTGCGGCAGCCTGCAGAGGCCCCTCACGGGTTCCGGATGAGCTTCGACCGACCTGATTCTGCTTCTCACCCTGCCACCACCTGATCTTCTTATCCGCGGAGCCCGTCAAAAACTCGTTCTCGGATATAACCAGCACCGCCCAGACGGCCGCATCGTGGCCTTGGAGGTGGTACTTCTTGCCCCAGTTCTTCCACACTATCGCCGTCTTGTCCCATGATCCAGAATCATGATATCGTCCTTGATATCAATGGCGCAAACGTTGCCGGCGTGGCCGACCAAAAGGTAATCCGCATCGTCCTTGGCCGAACCTGGCTCACGCACGTCTATCAGGCCATCCTGGCCGCCGCTGGCAATCAGACCGTTGGGGTGGTCCGCCGATGGCGTAAAGAAGCCTATCGAATTACGAATGCGTGGGCGTTCGAATTGACGGTCCCGGAGAAGGTCGACGTAGCTGTTTTGTGGCTTTCGGTCCCTTCCTCTGCTTCTCCAGGTTCGGGCTTTGCTTCTGCCGATCCCTTCTTCCAGATGCGGACGGTAGCGTCTCTCGAGCAGGATATGATGGTGGATGGTGATAGGAAACGGATGCCACGGACCTTTGTAGGGAAAAAGATATTAGCATTTTTGTTCAGCCTTTTTTGTTCAGCCTCTATTTTTGACAGGTAACGGCCTGGAATCTGGAGCTTCTCTATTTCCGTACGTCCTCTTCATGGCCAGTTAAGGTCTCCGACAGCTTATATGTGCCGCCCGACATGGCTGGAAAAAGTTAAGCTCCAAAGACACACTGGGTAGATGCTGTGGCGCGATGTTCTATAGAAATGGGTATCGTGATGCTCGTAAAGTGAAAAAAGGGCACCGTTGAAGCTAGAGGCTCGTTTTCTTGACAGTTGGGGGTATTCGGAATAGCTGCTAGAAGAGTAGTGAATTGTAGTGGGGTTTTTTTTTATTTGTTGCTTTTTAGTGGGGAGCAAGCTACTACTACTAAAATAAAATCTGCTAATTCTTTATAATAATTTCAAAGGCGTAAAAAAAAAAAAAAAAAACATTCTATTTCCGTTTACAATGTTAAATGTCCTTTGTTTTTTTTTTTTTTTTTTTTTTTACGCCTTGACACAAGGATAAAAATACCTCTAGGAACTTTTTGAAGCACTTTGTTAGCAAACCCGTCAAAAATTTTGAAAAGCGACTTGTAGAGAATAGTGAGTGCTATCGTAGAACCGAATTTGTGCTGTATTGGGAAAATAATTAATGTAAATACGTATAACGTCGGGTTGAAGAGCTAAATGACGAATTATTTTTTTTTGTGAGGGGACCCTAACTGTAACATCTACTTAATTCAAGGTTCTTTATTTCTAGTTTTTTTTTTTTTTTTTTACTTTTGGCCTTTTATTCTTCAGTTTTCTTGCCGAGATTCATTTATTAGTTTCATGATACGGGTCGATATACATGAGGTGCAGAGCATGAGCGGGGTGTTCTTCGTCGTTTATTAGAGATAATTCCCACGAGGGAATAAATTTGGGTTGGGAAGCGAGTGTGGCAGTCGCATTCGCTGCATTTGACCAGATGTTGCGTGATACCTTTTCCCCGCCTTCCTGCGTTACTGTGAGTTTGCACGTTTTCACGAACATATACCCGTGTTATCCTATAATTATCTCGTCCTCGCCGCCTAGCGCCTGTTTGCCCAGCTATTAAACAATTACAAAGAAAGAAAAGAAAAGATAAGAAAGATTCTTGCTCCCACTACGTCTCTTTGCAACGCGGGTCGTTTTTTTTTTTTTTTTTTTTTTTTTTTTTTGTAATTACGAAGCTTAACGGCATCCTGTGCTTTTGCGTCCTGACTCTCAACTATTCCTTTGTACACTGTAGATAGCTTGTATTTCTCCTTTCCGCGAGAACACCCAGATCCAGATCCAGTCCTACCTTTTCGATCTTCTCAAAGCACGACGTGCAAACCACCTGTTCTCGGAGAGCCCCGGTATCTTGGCGAGCCTGTTCTGCAAAATATTCCTGAGTTTCTAGGAGTTCGCGTACATCATCGCGAGATAAGCCGTTTGCGATTTCCTTATCGTCATCGCCTCTCCGGCTGTTAATAATAAGCGGCTGCCAGAGCTCGTAAAGGTCCAGCAGAAGGTTGCGTTAGCGTAGAGACTGCCGTCTCCCAACAAGGCGGATACGACTTCGTTCGGTAATGACTTCTGGATGTGGCTAGTGAGAAACGCAGGGTGCAGTAAGCCTTGAATGACAGCCTCTCGATTCATCGTCTCCGCTATACTTCGTCCGCGATTTCGCTCCATTGTTTGGAAATGTATGTTTATGGAGGTGGGTTTTGAAAATCGCTGCCGGTTTTTAACTTTGTGAAGTGATGCCAAAAAAAAAAAAAAAAAAAAAAAAAGTGGCGGAAGATTTTGTCGGAGAGAAGTAGCCTCTGTATCTCCTTTGATCCTAAAATATAATGAATAACGCTCGGAAAAATGTGGGGCTAAGAGGGGTTGACGGGAATCTTTTTCTGTCTCTGAGAGCGTTTCAAAGGTGATAGATAGCAAACTTTACTTACTTATCCATTCCCAGTATACAAAGTCAAAACATACTAGAAATACAAACTGTATAGTATAGGATCCACCTATTTATTATAGAGAGTAATTAAAATCTAAATTGAGGTCATTATTTGCCTATAATTTCGCAAAGAACCACTAACATTTGCTAGTAGTTTTTTTACGTATTTTTAATTTTGACCAAACGTTGATAATTTATCTCTCTCACTACTATCTCAAGACAAATATTTATCTACTACAGTCAATTTCTTTTCTGTTGTCTTTTCTTTACTTTCTTTCTCTTTCTCTTTCTCTTCCATCTGCACTGCGAGAGCCTCTACTTTCAAATGTAAGTCTTTCTGGATCCTTCTCTTTGGCTTATGAGTTTGTGCCTGGGTCTCGTCATGGCTGTCTTTTTTTGATTATAATTGATAACGGATAAGAAAAGTATCAAGGAGCGCCGAGCCCCCCCCCAACCAAGCTATCTAAACCTATAATCTCTTTTGTAAAAAATACAGAGAGATATAACAACAAGAGTAAAGCTAACTCAATAGTCTTTGTCGCTTTGATAGACAGATTAGTGGCTTCAATTCTGCCTCCGTTACAAATAGCACCATAGTTACTAGTCACAAGAACCTTCAAAAATGTCAGACCTAAGCTCCCTCCCGCACGGCTGGCTCCGGAGGAGCCGAAGAAGATGCCTTCATAGAAGCCGGCGACACCCTCGAAGAAATCAACCCCGAGGAGGGTGGTCACCCCATGACGAAGAAGATGACGAGGACAACGAAGGTGCCGCCGCAGGTACCGAAGAAGTCGAAATGCTGAACGACTCTTCCCAATTCTTCGACGGCCACAAGGACTCCGTATTCTCCATCGCGCGGCACCCAAGCTGCCCACATAATCGCAACGGGAGGCGGCGACGACGTGGCGTACATATGGTCCTCCAGCAAAGAAGCTGCAGCCGCAGGTGCAGGCGGTGAAGGAAGCGCGAGCAGCAGAGCCAAGCTATTATTTTCAAGCTGGAAGGGCATAAAGACTCTGTTACTGCGCTGGACTTTACTGCTTCCGGAGAGCTACTCGTTGCCGGAGGAAGGACGGCCGCGTATCCGTCGTGCGCGATAAACGGGCGACGGAAAGTTGTGGAGCTGCTGGCGTTCGCGCACGAAGTCGAAGAGGTAAATTGGTAGCCGCGCACCCGTCTGACGGAACTCTTTCGCCGTCGAGCTAACGACGGGTCCGTGTGGGTGTACTCCGTCAACGCGGCCGCGAAGACGGAGCAGCTCGCGATACGGCACGTCTTCTACAAGCACCAAGGATCGTGCACGCGGGTGCGTGGGCGCAAGACGGTGCGCTGCTGGCGACGGTATCCGAAGACGGGACGCTATTCGTGCACGACGTCGAATCGGAGAGGTAAAATTAAATTTCGGTCCGGAGGACAGAGGTTTGCGATCGACGGCGGGTTATACAGCGTTGCGGTGAACTCCGCAGGTACAGTAGCGATTGTTGGCGGATCGACGGGTGAATGTAGAGTAGTTTCTCTGCCCGGAGCTTCTTCCGCTGCTCCTGTGCACCCGCTGGAAAGAAAACCGCCGGAGGCAAGAAAGCAGTTCTTCAGCTTCGGGTTCGGGTTCGGGTTCCGGAGCTGCGCAAGGTGGGATAATAGCTGCTCTAGCCGCGCAGAAGGAAAGCGTAGAAACTCTAGCATTCTCGCCCACGCTGCCGCTGCTTGCCGCCGGTTCAGTCGACGGAACGATAGTCCTATATGAAACAGGACGGTGGGCAGTCCGGCGCACGATCGAAGCACACTCGCACGCCGTCGTCAAAGTCCAATTCGTGAAGGCGCTGCGTCGGGCTCCGAAAGCGAGTGGGAACTGCTCAGTTGCTCCACGGACGGAACATTAAAGAAGTGGATTGCCGGACAGGAGAATCAAAGGGGTATGGAAGGGTCACGCCGAGGATACGGAGGGTATAATGGGATTCGCGCAATCGAAAGACGGGCTGGTCGTTACCGTCGGAGACGAGTAAGTGATACCATCTTTAAGCCTTGACAGCTTTATAGCTTCGTTACTAACTTTTGTTCAACAGTGGCGTCGCTTTAATATTCCAAACAGCTTAATTCGCCAAATAAGCTGCTCATGACGATTACAAAGACGGATGAAAAGAGAAAGCGATACCTAGACATGTTTTGTACTATAGAAAAAGTTCCAATAGATGCTTATACTCCAACAGCCTTTTGATTCTAGCGAATGATACTTTTGATGCAATTACAAAGCACATATATTTAAGGCAACCAAGCCATACAGATGTATACATAAACCTGAACGAAAACACTCGCACAGAACTCCCGCAAGCAAATAACGCCGTAGTCAATCCTATGCTGTTTATAGGAATATTGTTAAAACAAGTTTAAAAAGAAGTCGCGAAGTGATGCCAACAACAAAAGAGTTATTTGCCAAACTGCAGAGTCTTCTGTCCCTTCTCTAGCTTTGCAGGGCCACCTGCAGGTCCGCCACTGCCGATTTCGGTGGCCTTCCTCGACCCGTTTGCGACTGGTGCGGCTGGTGTGCCTTCTCCTCTCTTTCTCCTTGAGCGCAGGTGCCTTCGGTGCTTCCTTAACTACCCTATCTCGCTAACTGCCCTCACCTGCCTGACGCCGTATTCTCTGCTTCTGCAAGATCGCGGGCGAAGTGCCAATCCGAATGCTCTTCGATTTCGTCGATCGTATTGATTTATTATCACAACGGCATGGAAAACCTTCGATCGAAGGGTCTGGAGTCGGACTCGGTGCCACTGAAGTCGGAGCTTGAGCTGGAGCTGGGGCGGGTGTTATGGTTGTTTCTCAACTGAACCTCCGGTGTGAAAAATCTCCTCCCGTCGAACTTATCGACAATGTATCGGATCCGAATGGCTCCTGCTACACTCTTCTGCTTCTTCTCGGAGCTCAGCAGCGGTTCGTAGCCTCCTCCATGTCATCCTGGGCGTCAAATGAGTCTTCGTGCTCTTGCTTGCTAGGCGATCGATTATTGCTATACCTCTTAGCGGCAAATATATTATTGTTTTCGTTCGTTCCGTGCACCGAGAAACCTGTCGATTCCTCCTATTCTCTGCCTCCTCTCATCTTGTGCCGGACTCTCCTCAGGATATGGTCTCTTCGTGCTCTCTTGGTTCATCACTTTGGCTTCCTCGCCCCTCACGAGCCATGTACCTATACCCTTGTTATTCCTCTGCCTACATCGTCGAAACCGCTCACGCTCAATGACAGATTTATACAAGGCCAACACTGTCCTTCGGCTCTATATGTTGAGGAGGTTCACTGCTATCGAAACATGAAATCTTCGCTAATTGGTTTGCCCTGGGTATTAGCGCCCTCGATTTGGTTATATTTTTGTATTTGTGGTGGAGAGTCATAGTCGACGGGCGTCTATGGATATCGGGTCGGCTCAACCTGGTGATTCTGTATCATTGTCTCTTCATTTATGCGAGAGACGATATCCGCAACGAATATCTTGGAGCCTTGAGAAAAGCCCAATGAAAGCATAGAATGTCTATCAACTCTGTATTAAATAGGCGAATGAGAAACAAACCAAGCTCCCTTGCTCCCTTTTCGTAATAACGGTCTGAAGCTTTAGCGCTCAACATGCTTTTGATAACCGTGCGCACGTTGATTTCGCTTTATCAATACCACGGATTATATGGTAGAGCCATGTGCTTGATGTATCGCCAGCGTTAGCAAAAAAAAAAAAAAAAAAAAAAAATACTAACTTATATCCAGGAAGCTAACATACCCATGTTCCTCACCGAACTTGTTTTTCATTGTCTCCAAGGGGATGTTCAGAAGATCGCGATACGTTCTGTAGCGAAAGTGTCTGCGATCTCCTTGCCAAATTTCCCTCCGAGATTTTAATTTTCGTAAAGTCCATAGGCGCGAGGAACTGCTGGATAGCCTGTTACGTACTACCGATTGCTGGCGGTTTCTTGTAACCACTACCTGCTTCGAGAGGGCCTTGTTCTTTGCGATGCCGGCGGAGCTATCATTGAGGTTCGAGAATATTAGCTCGCAATTCCGCGCTTTAATTTCTGGTCTCAGAAGAGAGAGGGTACCAGGTATAACCAAGATCTGCTTTACTTTCTTCCTAATCTCATCGACGATCTCTGCACCAATCGACATGGCAAACGTCGTCCCAGTCCAGGTGGTCCTCCTCCGCTCGCCATCGTCTAAGTCGATCAAGAAACTGTCACCCCAATCCAGATCACCAACCTCCGGAAGCCTCAACTTCTCCGATGGATCACCGTAAGCGCGATCGGAGTACCGTCTACGACACCCAGCTCGCTAGCGTACCGCTCGATAAGCCGGTCATACACCATCGTCGAAAGGTCCATGAAGCTTTCGTCTATGCTGGCCTTCTCGAGCCTCGGACAACACTCGCGAAATATCGCGAGGATCCTCTTCGATTGGCGACGGTAGTAGTCCAGGAAACCTTTTCAGTCGCGATGTCAAAGTCCACACTTTCGTCGTCGCGTACTCCCAGTGCGTTGACTCGGACCCGACTTTCCATGTTCGACGTGGACGAGCCTGATGTTCGGGCACAGCTTGCGGGCTTCGGCGGCGTTGATGTGGCGGCCTATGCCGAAGGGTCGCGCAGGATAGTTGACGGCTATGAGATCTAGTGCGCAAGATCAGATAACGTGAGTAGTCTCTTTCGATACTCGAGCTATTGAGAATCTTCATGGCACGAAAAGAGAGCTCGCATTACGGCACTTTGCCATTGCCGAACTGCAGCGTGATCTTCGGCTACACGATAGTTGACGGCTATGAGATCTAGTGCGCAAGATCAGATAACGTGAGTATGAGATCTAGTGCGCAAATCAGATAACGTGAGTATGTCTCTTTCGATACTCGAGCTATTGAGAATCTTCATGGCACGAAAGAGGAGAGCTCGCATTACGCACTTTGCCATTGCTGAACTGCCAGCGGTTGATCTTCGCTACACCTAGCCTCACCATCTCACATTGACGCTATATAGAACGCATTTCCTTTTCGTAGCAAAATCGCGTCTTTCGCGGAAATAAAGGCAGAGATGTTCGAAAAGAATCACGGGCAGAAAAACATACGTAGAATGCATCTAGATCTCTTTAGAGGAACAGAAAAAAAAAGACGTCAATTAAGATCCTGTCAATCACAACGAACACATTTCCTCCCGCTAAAATTATCATATTCGAAGAGTGCGGATTGTTTTCGCATACATGTGCGCAATAACCCGCAGCGGACAGTCACCTTCTCGCTCTTCAACTGGTCAAGTTCTTGTACGTGAACTTGGACTTCCGTTCCTCTGCCATCGGAGAAGATTGCTGAAAACTCATATTGTCTCCGTGTCGACGTTTGTTTATCTATCCTTCGATATAAAACGCTAACGACGCACAAAAGTCCCTCAAAAGAGACTACCGGAATAGCTGCATTTGTCGGTTCCGAGTGTGTGTTTGCGCGTCTGCTTCTATTCTCATCCACGCAGGAGCGAGGGATTTGTTGAGATGATACGATTCTAAAATGATTAGGAGGAGATAGTAGAAGGATGGCGTCGTAGGTAATATTAGGTAGATGTACTCGGGTGTACAACGAAGTCAAAACAACAAAAAAAAAAAGTCGTGTCGTCTTTGAGTTGTTTTTTGGTGTGGTTGCTATTTTGTCCTTTTATGGATAAGAGCTCTCACCACCAGAGCTTCTAGAAGCATTGTTACTTGCATGGCATCCCATCTCCAATATGAAAAATGGTTCTATAAAAGAATTACAATTAATACATAGCTGTTCATGGTAGTATTGTAGAAAGACGAACTAGTATTAAGGACCGGGCCAATCTAATCCCTATTACGGTCAAGGAATCCTCTCTATAGATCGTAAGGGTCAGGCCACTCTTCGTTCGTGATGCCCTTCCAGGAAAACCATTGCTGCGTCCTAGATCTTTAAGAGTCTTCTCCTCTTTTCAACACCCTTTAGGCATCAAGGTATGACCAGGAAGCCAACAAATATACACGATGCTGAGGGGTAGAACGAATATAACCTTAGTGCTCCCTTAGCGCAAGGAGACAAAAAAAAAAATAGCTCACAGATCTAAACGGTCTACCGAATACGAACTCCGGATACACATTGGAGCAAAACAACGATTTGCCATCTTTCTATACCCTACGGCTCCAAGGTCTCACTGCTTAGCCGAATTACTTTTTTTCTTCCCAGATATCATAAATTATTGGACTTGCAGCGGTGGCGGCGGTCAACGGTTTTGGCAGGGACCACCACCACTTCTGAACCATTAAACCGTTATTGGATGATATCTGCAGGCTCTTTTTGACCGCTGCAATGTTTTTCTTTTTGGAGAGTTAGTTACCGCCGGATTGGCCACCGGGATATGGAAAAGGGTCCTCCGATATATGTGTGCGATTCCGGCGAAAGCTAATGGTAAGCTTAGCGTAATCACTTTCTACACGTTCCAGAAGCAATTTGTAGCGAAATTGTTACGTGACGGTTGACGTAAATTTCACTGCAGATCTACTTCGTATGGGTGAGGAGAATTTTGGTAAATATATTTAAAAGGCTTCCGACGTGAACATTCCAAGGAGCTGTTGAAGGAACATCTCAGGGTAAAAAAAAAAAAAAAAAAAGCGCAATTGAAGCTTCGAGTATAAAATCATTCTTGTATCTAGGAGAGCTTAATTATATTGATTCCATCCCGCTTCGATAGAGCTCATAATTCAATTGAGTGTATCAATTGGCCGATTTTATTACTCTAAACCTCAAATCATCACTGACATTATAATGTCTTCTGTAAGAACAACGTTGCTGCGCTCCTACAAGCTCTCCAGCAAGCGGAGTATTCTCCCCTACGACCGCCATCGCGTCCACAAGATCGTTCAATTCCGCTGCTGTTCTACGCAGCAATGACCCGAAGCAGCAATTCCTCCGGGTGAATTTGCGAGGACGGATCACTCCATCACGGTCGAGTATCCCAGCGACGACCAGCTCCACCTGGCGAGCCTGTGATCCTCAAGGGTAGGGGAGGCAAGCATTACAGACGAACTCTGGGAAAGTTTTCACTAGAAGGCAAAACGGCGCTCATTACGGGTGCAGCTAGAGGTTGGGATATGTAATGGCTCAGGGCATTATCGAGAGCGGCGCGAAGGGCGTTGCTATTGTTGATTTGAACGGTATAGGGAACTATTCCTCTCCATTGTTTTTTTTTTTTAAAAAAAAAAAAAAAAAAAAAAAAAAATGCAGACGATCTCAATTGAATTCAAGAAAGCAAACACTAATTATCTGCGGCGGTTTCTGTAGGTGACGAGGCCGAAACTGCTTCCAAGGGTCTACTGAAACATTTCCGCGATGAGGTAGCGGACAAAGGCGACGAGGAGCCGACGGTTTCCTCGCATAGATGCGATGTTTCGAACCCTCAGGCAGTAGATTATGTATTCCAGGAGGTCCTGGATAAGCATAAGCAGTGCGATATTGTTGTCACTTCTGCCGGTTTTACCGAGAATTTCCCAGCTCACGAGGTATGTTTGCGAAGGATAAAAAGAAAAATAGGAAAGAAAACCTTGGCAATTTAACCATTCATCGGGTGCTAACAACAATTTCAAAAATAATAGTACCCCTTCGACCGCATGCAGAAACTCTGGGGCGTCAACGTAAACGGCACGTACAACTGCAGCGTGTCCGCAGCCCGCCACTGGATCAAGAACGGCCAGAAGGGGAACATCGTCATGATCGGCAGCATGAGCGGCGTCGTCGTGAACGTACCGCAGCCGCAGGCCCCTTACAATGCGGCTAAAGCAGCTGTAAGGCAGATGGCCGCCAGCTTCGCCGTCGAATGTCGAAGCATAACATCCGCGTGAACTGCATTAGCCCCGTTACATGCTCACGGCGCTGACGCAGAAGATCCTGGACGATAACCCCGAGCTCAAGAAGCAGTGGCTTTCCCTCATCCCTCAGGGTAGGATGGGTAATCCGGAGGACCTGATGGGCGCCGTGGTGTTTTTGGCTAGCGATGCTAGCAATTACGTTACCGGAAGCGATTTGCGTATCGATGGAGGCTACACCGTCGCTTGATCATCCTAAAGTTTTGTTCGTAAGGATGAAAGAGAAGGGTAAGGGCTGAAAACGGAGCAGTCTCTTTGTATAAAGTTTCTAAACTATTAATATGATTCCCCCCCCCCCCCCCCGGTTTACCGTTTATTCGCATGCATACGGTCTTCTGATATCGAGATATATATATATACAGCTGTATATAAGGTTTCCTATTTTAAAAAAAAGTGCCTATATAGTGATTCTCATTGGATGCTTTTATAAGTATCGTATTCTGTATCGTATTCTTCACAATAAATAATCTGCTATTTTGTTCCATCGAGATTCGATGATGCACCATTAAGCACTTTCAGAGATGATAATTAAATTCTCCGGCACCTGCTCAATTAGAGAGAGACATCATCGAAGGGGAACAGTCTTTTCAAGTGCCCTTTTTTCTTCGGGACTCTCGAGTCTCTCTGTTCGAGGAGACCAAAGTAGGAAGTCCTCATGATTGATAATTTTTGGTTAATTTTAAATGACCAGTGCATACACAACTAGCAGGAAGACGGAGGCGAGTGATATGATTGGTCAATCTGCGTTCTCTCAGAGAAGGTGATTGGTTTAAATGACGATTTCGCACTAAAATTTTTCATTTAATTTTATTTTATTTTATTTTATTTTTATTTTATATATATATTTTTTTGGTTCTGCTAGTGAACTAAAATGTCAAGTCTCCTCTTTAACCCCCTTGCCCCTACAGCGAGCGACTCTTACAGCGTCTCCACCGAGAGAAAGAATGGCTGTCCTTATTTTGCCTGCCTTCTCTTTTTTTTTTTTTTTTTTTTTTTTTTGACGATGAGCAACATGGCCCCCCTTCCCCGAGATGAAATGAGGGAAGGGAGGAAAAAAAAAAAAAAAAAAAAAAAGTACGCGGCGTTATTGCGGTTAGTTAAGACTTGGTAGTGTAATAATAATTTGTGTGATAGAGTTTTTAATATTAGTAGTTTTAAAAATAATATTAATCCGCTCTTTCCCTCTCATTTCCTCTCTTTTTCTCCCTTTCTCCTTTTCTCTTTCTCTTCCCGTTCTTTCTTTAAGGAAAATATCATCTTATTTTTTTTTTCTTGAACTACTACCATCACGGGTTTTACGTTCCCTTAAAGCAGTCTCTCTTTAAAGCGTTTTGCGTTCAGCAGAAAATACACTCGTTCTTCTTATTTTTTTTTTTATTTTTTTTTTCTCTCACACTTCACGTCGCTCCTTTCCGAAATATCTCAGGTCAGTACAGTAGTATCCTATTAATAAATCCCCATTACGACTATTTTATTCTTTTCCTTCGATTCCCCTGTACAAACCCCCAACAAAAAAAAAAAAAAGTAAATAAACAAAAGTGAATAATTCTTTGCTTCGGATTTGCCTCCCCTTTCTCCAATGGTCTATCATTATTAAAAATCAGCCCTGCTTATTTTTTTCATCTTAATTCCTGCTTGTTCCTTCTCCATTCTCGAGTTCTCTTTTCCTTTAATCATTCTTATCTTGGAATTCTTGTCGTGCTTGGCTTGGTATACTAAAACTCGATTACCTATCTGCGCAGATTAATCTTCCATACCTTACGACTTCCAAAAAAAATAAAAATGCATTACTCGAACGTCATCCTCGCTGCCGCTTCCCTCGCGTCTGTCGCCGTCGCCCAGACCGACAGCAACAAGCCTCTCGCGATTACCGATCTGGTATCAAGACCACCAGCCTCCAGGCCGGTCACAAGGTCACGGTCCACTGGACGAACGCCCAGACTGTTTCTGGTATCGTTACGCTTTCGCTCCGCAGCGGTAACTCTGGAAATCTCAGTGATGGAACCCAAGTCTGCCGTAAGTTGTTGAATCTGCCTTTTTTTCTTTTTTTTTTTTCGCATGGTGCTCTTTCGGTTTACCGATAGCCGAATTGCAATCGATATTGTCATAAAAGAAAGTACTTTCGCTGAGTTGTTCAATTTTTATTACTTCAGAGGCCGCCGCTAGTGCCGGATCGTGCACCTTCACCGTCCCCGAAACACTGCTACCGGTGGTGCTTACACCGTCATGATCTGCAACCAGGGAGACAGCACCTGCAACTACTCCCCATGTTCTCGGTTGTCAACAACAACTCGCCGGTCGCCAGCGCTTCCGCTTCCGCTTCTGGTTCGTCCGCCTCTGCCTCTGCCTCTGCCTCTGCCTCTGCCTCTGCCTCTGCCTCTGGTACCGCCACCGAGAGCCCTGAGCCTACAACACCGTCAGCGGCGCCCCCACTGGTACCGAGACTGTTACCGGACACTCGTCGACACTTACCAAGTCGGCGTCCGCTTCGGCAACCGAGTCCGCTGAGCCCACCGGGACCGAGTCTTCCGCCACCACTACCGGATCTTCTAGCAAGCAGACTGGCACCGCCCGTCACCCAACGAGGGTTCCGTTGCCCGCTCGAGTTCGCTGCAATGGCGCTCTGCGTCTTTGCTGCTATCGTATACCTGAACTAGATGTGCGATGCAAGTGGAGGATTTGGTGTATAATGGTGTCTTCTCTTTTTTTTGACAAAAATTTTCTCTCAATAAAAAAAAGGAATTCGGGAGCAAAGGCCCGGTGGGACTTCTCACATAAATAATTGGCAAAAAAAAAGGGGAGAGAAGGGACCTATTAAGTGAGAAACTTTTCTATAATTTTTTATGTTTGAAGAAACGCGTTCAGACGGATGATTTTTTTTATTTTTTATTTTTTTTTTCTTGGTGTGAAGGATTTTTCTATGGCACGGGAGCGTTTTCATACTTCTTCAGCTTTCTTTCTCTTCGATTGTAATTAATTTTACATAACTCCCTCCTTTTCAGTGCCTTTTATAATTCTATTACGATCGAGAAACGGGATACTACTCTATTCTATCTTTCCAGCGCACAGATTTCGTGAAATTGTGAATTCGTTGATCGTGAAGGTTGGCTATTAGCGAGGCGCCTTACTCGCGCAATTGAAGCAACGCTCGAGTATTTTCTATCGTAGCCTCATCCGTTAATGATATTTACTCGCTATCAATAATATAACTCGCGTATCTTAAGAATTACTCGAGAATTGCGCTTTAATGGTGAATTGTTGACGTTTGTGTTTTTGTTTGTTTATTTTCTTGTCAGATCTGCGGGCCGATCGTCGTTTGGCGTAAACAGCACGCAAGATTTCTCGATTGCCGAGCAACCAAGCATTCCTTAAATATTTCAATACCAAGACAAAAACATCCGAACTTTTTTTCTTTTGCTTCTTGAGCTGTCGTAAACCAACGTCCGTTAAATGTAACGTCAAAAGAGTCTATATCGAACATTTAATCGTCTATAAGCTCGTACAGTTCCTTTCGCTTGCTGCTCACCAGTTTCACTTTATAGAACCCTTGGTAGTAGCCGAGAAACGTTGAAGAAATTTCTTTTTTCCAGATACGACGTTGAAGCGGTTTTTACTAGTTAAGCAAGTCTATAGTCATTTCACTTTTAATTCAGTTAACAAATGGCGGAGCCGTTCAATTCAGCTTCTCAGGCGACGATATAGAAGACGACGGGTACGATGATCAGCTCGAGCAGAAGACGGGAGAGCATGCCAACGGTAATGCTGACGCGACGAATCCGAAGGCTGAATTACACCTGCTCGATATCATACTTTAGATGAACTGGTGAGAATACACGAATTAGGTCTTCAAATAGTTCTTATTATACTGCAAAAAATATGCATTTTTTTAAGCTGATGGTGTTTCGTATTAGATACAACTTCTCCCCAACACATATCCTACTCCCCCACCGCGTCCGCGGAGCCGGTGGTAACGTCAGGATATACCGCCGCGAGCTCTTCGACGTGAAGATGCAGCTCATGACCGAAGAACAGCAGCAACAACAGACCTCAACATCGACATCGAACGAAGCAGACGAAGAAACAAAAATCTTACTTGATTCGTCGAAGATATCAAGCGCGGCGTCTACGAAGGCGGATTGAAAAGCTGGGAGTGTGCGGAGGATCTTGTGGGTGTACTACACGACAACGACAACGATGATGAGGAAGGGGAGATTGGTGGTATTATGGAGTTAGGTTGCGGAACGGCGCTGCCGAGCGGTTACGTACTCGGTAGGATACTACGGAGACGACTGAAAAACAGAGAAAAGGAGGAGGGGTTTAAGAGGATACGCATGACGATGGCAGATTATAACCTATCGTACTGCGGCTCGTCACGTTACGAACCTGCTGCTGGCGTACATACAATCCCAATCGGACGACACATCTACTACTTCCACAGATGAAGAAGAAGCAGAAACAACACTGGATATAACACCATCACTCCTCTCTTCTTTTGAAGATACGTTATCAAAGCTTAATATACAGCTGGACTTTGTTTCCGGTTCGTGGAACGGCGGTGCGTTTTCGTCACTGTTGTCCGGGAGAGGTACGGCGTTATATTGGCTGCGGAGACATTATACCAGCCGGAGAACTTGGGGCTGTTTACGGACGTGCTGGGTGTTTGCCTTGCGGGTGATGGGAGGGTGCTGATAGGTACTAAGAAGGTGTACTTTGGTGTTGGTGGGGTGTTAAGGAGTTTGAAAGCTCTTTTGGAGAAGCGGGATGGAGGGGAGGTAAATGGGAAGAAACTGGCGTGGAGGGTTGTTAGGGATAGTGGCAGCGAAGGCGTGGGGAGGTGCGTTGGGGAGGTTAAGTGGGTGTAAATGCTGTATGGCCGGTATGCTTTGAACAGAGCTCCATAATGCCTTTCAATAGGAAGGGGTTGTACATATGAGAAGGAGAGGTAGTGGCGATTGACTATATCCTGGAAAGATATGTAGGGATATCTTGTTCTATTTCCGATCAAAATAGTACAATATAATCTAAAGTCTGGGAAGGAAGGAATCCGAGTACCGAGACTAGTACTATCTCCGTAAAACAGGTGCACGCAGAGATAATCCCTCGAAGTGCTGGGAAGAAGAAGAGAGGCAGATATGAGGAGCACCTCTAGATTTATTCAGAACACCTTCCTTCGTATAATAGACTTCCACGTTTCTGCTTTTCACAGGTTCGACCCTGCCCAGTGCTAGCGCAAATAAGCACACCATTGTCCGAAGAGGACATAGGTTCGCATTGGTATGTTGGACCGTTTCAAAGGCTGCGAGGTTCGACGTCCGCCTTGGGGGGCAATATGCAAGACACCTCATTCAGATTTGCTTCGAGGATTTTTATAAAAAGGTTCGGCCGGATTTCTGTTTTGTTGAGAGCTCTGGCTGGATGGATATTGGATACCTGGGTATCCATACTTCTAAAAGTAGAGAATCGATATAGAACTGTCTATAGGCTGTCGAGTATTCTTAAGAGTCCGTAGTTTTGTGCTGGACCTTTGCCCCTTGTAGTAACTGTGAAAGACCAGATTCGACTCTTCCTGAAGAAAGTTTTTTTTTTTTTTTTTTTTTTTTTTTGGAGGTCAAGGTGTGCCCAGAAGACCAAATGATTACGGTACGAGTAGTAACTACAAACATGCTACAATTGCAAAAGCTATCTAGGTACTAGTAGCACTGTTCTAAAAGTTACAAGACAATTTATTTTTAAAGCTGGATTCTCTTGAAACGAGCTTTCTATTTTAATAATCGTATATGGACCTACATTATTGAGTAATCGTAGGGATATATATGTAGCTACGCTACAAGCGCTACCATGTAGATATCATACGCTATAACTATGCCCATTGGTGAAATTATTACTATATTTATATTAATATTATTATTAATATACTTAACTATGCTGCAAAGAGTTTCAAGTGCCTTAGCGTCTAACGAAACTTTTAAAAATCTCATAAAATATAGATCTTAAGCTTATAAGATGTCACTGAATATAGAAAAGCTATAAATGATGGTCGTTGATACAAAGTCATGACATTTTACTGTTACTTAGCAGCCCACTATATTTTATCCCGGCAGTCAAACTATGCCGGAAAGTCTGTCGCCTATTGAGGCAGAGCCCAAGCAATTCTTCCTAAATATAAACTATATATTTAGGATAGTATAATTGAATAAATGAGAGCAACCGTACGGTTTGCCGTCGCAAAAGAACGTTGGTAGCTGTCATGAAACAGCAGTAACGTGGGTCCTTTAGCGAGTTAAACCCACCGCCCCTCGAACTCTACGGAGCCTTCCAGAACGTTTGAAGTCCATTCATATCTTATTTTGACCTAGCAAGGCGAATGCTATATATATTTGCTGCCAAGGCGCGCGCACCTATTCGTCGGTATAAACGGCAGAGATGTCGTTCTTAGCTCTTGGGAAAACTACATATGGTATATTCAACAGGTATACAATTATACAAAAGTAACTTCGGGGTTAGACATTCCGATTAAAATATGGACGTACCTATGTATACACATGCAAAATACTAAGAAGCACCTATTATATCTATATGCGGTCCTCATGGAGCGCCTGGCGCAGCTGGGGCGGGCTCCTTGTCGTATGTATCTGCAGCTTACCATAGTCAACAAGAATGTACCTATCATGTTCTAGCTGTTAGTTACAAACGGCATATAGCGGAGTTCTTCGATGGGAGCACCGTGGTACTGTAGCGAGCTGCTATATATACTGCATATGCAGCACAAGGACTGGTCCCACGCGAA
Organism: Pezizomycotina sp. ARF18; assembly: GCA_002224055.1. Taxonomy (NCBI): domain Eukaryota; kingdom Fungi; phylum Ascomycota; species Pezizomycotina sp. ARF18. Next base: position 5,139 of record AZLU01000105.1, on the reverse strand, counting down.
GGCATCCTATCAGGCCGCAAGGAAGGGTTCTCGAAGAGCACCTTCAACCGGTTTCTTGAAGGGCAATGTACCTACCTTACATGTATACTTTACTAGCCTCACTCCAGAGAAATAAAATATACCTAATATATAGGTACATTGTAAAGTACAAGTCTCTGGGAAGGACCTATTAGATTGTATATATAGGAACTTTGTCAAAGAGGTGAGCATGCTAGCACCTATTATATTATATTAATTACCTATTCCCGAAGATTCAGCTCGCTGTGACCTGTGGTGGTACTGCCCATTGAGTACCTCTTGCCATGCGAATAAGCAGCGGAACGTAAGTACCTATTCCTCAAAGGAAGCTGTTTCTATTTGTCTAGCTGTTTTATACCACGAAAGTAGTGTTTTTGGGAGCTGTGGTACTATCGTGCGTTGTCGTTGGAGGCACACATATAAGTTCGTGCAACAATATTCCATATTGGTAATTTCTGGGGATACATGGTACCTTGACAGCTGGCGAATCAGCACGGATGATAGCTGTGCATAAGCACTGCACACTTAAGCTGCTACAAAGGAGGTCTCCAGAACAATAGCAGCGAATAGTATATATTTCTAGCTATAAATAAAAGAAAAAAAATTTTTTTTACTCCTGGTTGTATATTTGAATTTATTGGATTCTTTTTTATGTTCGCGATACAAATTTTAGCTTTTTCTTTCGAATAACCATTGAAGTAAACTTCAGATCAGGGGACGAGAAGAAGGCATCTAGATTTTTCGTGATGAAAAATGTCCGTGCTCGAAACGATTGGGGAGACGCTGTCCCATTCATGCAAGCCTTATTTAACCGTTTTCTGGTCATTGGGCGATTTGAGCGAGAAATCCAAGATCGATAAGCTGCAGGGGGAAAAATAAGTATAATCGATATTGTGTATCTATCACGTGATCGGCCCTCTGAGGCGCCAATCATTCGCTCAGAAAATACGATTCACAATTACCCGATTCGGAACCCAAAACAACCGCGACAGAAAAAATATATATATACACAACAACGCGTCAAACAGAAAAATGAAGAAGCAGAGAACCCCGCAGTCCAGCTGAAAATGTTGCACACACAAAAGGGGGGGGGAAAAAGGGAGGAAGGAATAAAAATTAAAAAAAAAAAAAAAAAATGTAAGAAGGATTAAATAGAAAAATTAAAAATTAAAAATAAAATACTTGAAAGAGTCAAATGATTTACAAGTAGATTCAAGTGGATGAACTTTGAAAATGAAATTATAGCCTTGTTTTACACAGTGGAATCAAGGTCCTTCTTTCCTTTTTTCCTTTCTTTCTTTTTTCTTTCTTTTTTTTTTTTCCATCGAGAATAAGGAAGAAAAAATTTTAACGGAGAATTATTCCCGTATTGAGTAAAGTGAGGCGCAGAGGTCCAGGCACACCAAATTTTATTAGCGGTGGTACTTTTTCCCTTATGTATTTTTCTCCCTTCCCTTCCCTTCCTTTCCTTCTTCCCTTCCCTTCTTCCCTTCCTTCCCTTTCTCTGACTAAATAAAATTTCTTACCTAAACCAAAAAAAAAAAAAAAAAAAAAAAAGAAAAAGAAAAAGAAAAAGAGTCAAACCAAAGCGTCGCGACTTGTCTATTTTTTCTTCTTAACATCCCATCCATCTAAAAATACTTTCTCTTCCATCCAAAGGTATCTCTATCCATCGAAAAAAAGAAGACCGATCCATCTAATCCAACGATATATTCCCATCATATCTCCCGTATATATCATACCTGTATATCTTCAAGGCTAGCCTTGCTTGAATCTACAAGAAAGATTTATTCCGGTTTAAAAAAGGGGTTTTAGGTACAAGGGCTCTCCAACTGCAGTTTTTTTCAGCTGAAGAAGTCGTCGCTTACTTATACGCCAGAAGAGAGAGAGACAGACGACGACGACGACAAAAAGATGGCCACCGGTCACCAACCACCGTTACCGCCCGGCCCGCCGCCGCCTCCTCCAGGCCCCGGCATTACATATATCCACCACCTCCGCCGCCTCCTCCAAGCAAGGAAGTTCTCTGCCGCCGTCATATTATGGCCAGCAGCAGCAGCAACAGGGCTTCAATAATAATGCTGGAGAGCTAGGGGAAGAGGAGGTGGCTTTGGCAACCGGGGGCTTCCCTGGTGGAAACCGTGGAGGTCGTCCTGGGTACGGCGGGTTCCAACCCAGAGGTGGACCTGCAAACAGGGGCAGTTTTGGCGGCCGGGGCAATTTTGCAGGCCACCAGCAGCAGCAGTCAATCGCGGAGGATATTCGGCGGCCCCATCGGCGCCGACATTCAATGCTCCGGCGCCTCAGAGCGCGGGAACATTCTATCCGCAATGGCCTCAGTCGCAGCCAGCGGCTCCTCAGCAACAGCAACAGCAACAGCAACAGCAACATTCGGCTCTGCCACAACCGCTCATCACCATAGTCTCCCAAACCCCCCATCATAGCCTGCCGCAACCTCCCCATCAACAGCAACAACAGCAGTTTCAACATCCTCACCAGGCGCCGATGCATCACCACCAACAACAACAACATCATCATCATCATCACCAGCAGCAACATCAGCAGCAACACCAAAAGTCGTGGCAGACTACTCAGCAACCTGCTATCGTTTATCAACCCCTTCATCGCAAGCTCCACCGCCACCACCTCCACCTCCCGCGCAGAATAATTCCGTCCGATTTTTCCCTCAACATAACGGCCACCCTCCTGCTCATCCGCCCTTCAACCCTTCCCAATCTTTCCCTCCAGCGAATGGATACTCGCACCATCACCAGCACAACTCCCACAATCGCCCGCGGCGCAACACTCGTACGATGATCTCAAGGTTGACGGGCGTGTTCGTCCACCCGCGGCGCGTCGGTTCCAGGATTCTTCCCGCAACACTCTGGGGGAGACTGCGGTTCCTTCCGATCCAACATGTCATCGCATAATAATAATAATAACAATCGGTCGCCCCATGGTGTGAACAAGACCGAACGGCAAAGTTCAGCCACGTAAAGGGCGGCGTTCATCACCATTTCAACCAATATGGTTATCCGGGTCATACGCCCTATGCCAGCTCACGGCCAATTTCACGCTAACCTCGTGCTCACAATCAAAACAAAAAGAAGAAGGATAACTCTCAAGACAAGAAGGAAGGGCTGGAAAGCAAATATGGCGGTTACGACATTAGCCCTGAGGAGATGGTTGCATTTTGGCTACAGGGTAGGTGCTCATTCGCAACATGTATTCTTGACACAGACATAGTTAACAGTAGTCTTTTTTAAAGTGGCAAAATTAAGGGAACGGACTTGACGCTTAATGATCCGAAGAGCTTGCAAAATGGAAGGAGAGCGGAAGAAATTCCGACTGCTGCTAGGATCGAAGAGAAGGTAAGCGTAACCCGTTCAAGCCTTCGATCAGGCATTCTGTTCGACCCTCAATTCGGGTACTTTTGCTAAATATTGTTACAGAAACGCCTGGAAGCGAACAAGAGAAGGCGGCTCAAAGCGAAGCGTTAATCAAGAAACTGGCTATGCTTTCCCAGAACGATCAACCTCAAAAAACGCAAGCTCAGGAAGATCAGCAGCAACATCGTCACCAGCCGACCCATCAAAGCCTTCGGGGAGCAAGAAGCCGAAGAAGAAGAAACGCAACGAAGCACCTGCAGCAATCAAGCGAAGAAAACAAGCAGGGAACGGAAACGCAGAGGCCAAGGCAGACGAGGATGTTGTCTTGGAGAATGCTGTGATGCAATCCTGGCTCGATGTCGACATTGAAGAAGCACTGGGTGCCAGCGAACATGTTGGTGTATATCTGAAATCGCATATTTGACTTTTCCAGTGCCGAATACTGACATATGACTATAAAAGGGCGACGAGACCTTGAAGCAGAAAAGAGTAAACGGACGATTCAATCTGGACGAAATAGCTACCCAAGAAGATCCCAACCGGAAGATGACAAGGTTCACGATGACATTGATCTCGAGGGACTTTCTATCTTCCACAGCTTCAGACGACGATCGGATGAATCGGGTTCCGGAACCGAAGAGGAGAGCGAAACTGAAGGACGAGCACGATGAGGAAGCCCCGGATCTCTGCCCGCGAAGCTTCCGCTCCCGATGCCTCGTCGTCTACTACCGAACAAAGCACCGAAACAGATCCCGCGAAACAACCAGCAATTTGCAAAGGCTATCTCCGGAAACTGTAGGTACGGCAAGGAAGGCAAGGGCTGTCAGAAGCTGCATGAAGGTTGACCTATCAGAGCGGGCTGCCAAAAGCGCGAAGAAAACAGAAAGAAACAAGAGGAAGCAAGAAAGAAAACGCGAGAAGCAAAACGAAAAGAAGTCTCTCTATCAACTGTTCGTGCATACCCCTTAAGGTGTTGATTCACATAAGAAATTTATAATTTACTAACAATTTTACCTATCAGATGAGAGAAAATGATATGCAAAAAGAAAACGTCGTCATTTAGGTGCTTCAACTATCTCTTCGAAAAAGGCATATTGAAGCACGACGATAGTTCGAAGTAAAATTCCCTCACAGGTTACCCTTTATGATTGATTTACCCAAGTCCTTCCTCGCAAACACTTCTAAAAACACAAACTCGTTCCTCCCCTTACGCATAAGGCAATTCCGCCGATTGCTCTCATTATATCGCGCCGCTCGTCTTTCCGTTCCGAGAGCGAAAAATGCTCCAAAGCGACTTGGATAAGAAACAATTATTTATATAAAAAAGGAAAAGAAAAAAAAAAGGTGGCCATTTCTTACAATTATCAATTATGTTGTTTTTGATGTTCAAAAATATTTTTCTTTTGCGAGATTTTTTTTTCCGTTTCTTCGTTGCGAGGTCTATTCAAGTTACAGTTTATCTGCATTCTATGGATCAATTTGTTTTATGATCGCCGTTTCGTTTCTTTTTTTTTTTTTTTCAATTCAGTTACTGAGGGAAAAAACCTCAAAGCAATGGCTGAGAGAAGGAGGAAAACATTGAGGAAGCCCGTCATCTCGAGACTATTTCCTGTCTTTTAGTGCTCAATTTTATAATGAGCTCTCAGGCTTTGGATCATTCCATCGAAGAAAGTTCTTTCCTTTTTTTCCAATTTTCCCAAATATCCTTTCATTTCTCTTTCTTTTGTCGCAT
>AZLU01000104.1:72500-139193 GCA_002224055.1 Pezizomycotina sp. ARF18 | reverse complement strand
TTTTCTTCACTTTCTACTTCTTTCCTTTTTTCCCTTCTTTTTATTTTATTTTTATTATTTTTTATTTTTTTTTTTTTTAAAAAAAAAAAAAATTCTTTCCTTTTCCCTCCGTCCTTCTATTGAATGGACTTAAAAGTAGTCCTGCTGTCGAAAAACAAAAAGCAAAGAAAAAAGAAAAAAAAAAAAGTTCTGCTATTTTTTTTAAAAAGGCGATTGAGGTCTGCTCAATCTTCTAGGCTTTCTCCTTCTCTCTTTTTCTTTTCTTTTAAAAGCAATTTGATTTAATACTAAGGATCAATCTTTTTCCCTGACCTGATTGTTGTTTACTTCTTTGTCTTCATCCTAAATCGTCTTCAATCAAAATCCCGTTGAAGTTGAGGACGAAAAGCGAAGGTGAGCTCGCGAGACAGTAGGGACAAGAAAAAGGAAATCCACCACGTCAATTTAACGCTCAGGAAAGAACGCAAACATCCCCCTCTCACAATTAAAATATCTCAGGATTCTTCAAGGCATTGTTGAGCTTCTCGAAGATATAGAGAAAGAAGTTACTTTGTGGAAGCTTGTATTATTACTCTATTTCTTTCTTTCTCCACAAAGTCCTTTTTCCACAGCATAGCGGAGGACGAAGCTTAAACGAAAGGAAAAGCGTTTTGGTTGGGAATACTGCAATCTTTGCCCCTAGACCCGACAAGTAAATAGACCTTTAACGGCCCTGTAAGTAAGCATTTCGCAACGCCCCTCACCTCCAATCAATATCGCCATAATCGTATTATTCAAAACCGTTGCTATAACCCAGCAATCCGTTATCTCTCCTCTTTGACCTTTGCATTCTCAATCCAGAAATTGTCATTTAGTTATTTAGATTTTTTTTTTTTTCGAGTTTCAAAAATCTTCCTGGTAAGAATATTGCGGCGGTTTTTCGCCCGTTGCCGTTTGTTTTTGTCTTTATCGATCAAATCAATAGTATTGTAACAGACCCACTCTTCTTCAAATTATTCAGTATATTCCTTGACATTTATTCTCGGTTTATACGATCTAATCGGATAGAAAATATAGAGATAGAAAGAGCAACTGAAAACAAAGCCATTCTATATAAAAAATAATATTGGTTATTTATTGTCAATAATTATAGCACTCACGACGATATTTAAGCATATTATCTTATTACCATCAATCCAGTGTTTTTCGCCCCCTCCGATTTCCCTCGCTCGTCTCCACTTTCTCAAGCTTCTCATTTCTAGAATATTATCATTATTGTATATTTTATTATTTCCTTTATTTACTTAATTACTCATTTTTATTATTTATTATTTTTCATTTTTATCTTGTGATTATCGCTCATTATTTATTCCCCCGCAAACCTCCAATTAAAAAAAGTACCGCTTTTTTTTTTTTTTTTTTTTTTTCTTTTTTTTCTTTTTTTTCTTCTTTTTCTTTCTTTTTTTTTTTGGTGCCGTCTTCTATATCTTCCCTTTTTAATACCTTAAACCCTTCCCTTTACCTTGCACTGAGCTCGGAACAACCCAACAATCCATAATTTCGCAATTCAATACAAAAAGAAAAGAGCAACCACAAAGCTTCCATTTAAAAACCAAAGCAGCTTTTAAACATCTCTTTCCAAACCTCTCCTACTGCTTCTTCTTCCTTCCTCTATTATCTTCAAATACCCTGCCTTTTATCCACTACTCAAATAACCGAAGAGCTAGGTGCTTTTGACACCTGATACCGTCACCGCCCCCATTATATATATATTTCTTTGCTTCATCTTCGTGAATCTTATTTCTTCCTCAGTTGCTCTTCATTATTATCCGTGCTCCATCAATTGTACTACATTATTCTCGCCTTCCTCGCCGTTGACGCGGGTCTTCTATCCTTTATCCCGAGTTACAAAGTTGGTTAGAGTTCCCTCTTACCAGCAAGACCACCAATTTCCCTTCCACGTATCTACACCAGATATACGAGCTCGCAAAAGCTCGTACAAAGAACAAAGTACTCTTTGTTGCTCAATTACGGCAATCGCCTCCACCATATTCTAGAACACTTTTCCTCTTTCTTGTCGCCGTCAAATTCAGCTCTCAAAAAGCTTCTACTTTTACTACTTTTCGCAGTTTTGCTTCATTGTTAGGAACTTTGCCGCCAGCCTGACTAACGTTCGAGCAAGATAGACTAGAGCAACGCATCTCACTGGATCGGTTAACATGCTCAAGCACGCTCATCTTCCGCACACCTTTAACAACCAACAGATGCAAATGCAAACGCACTTAGACTTCTTCAACGCATTGCCCGAACAATTGAACACTATGGCGAGCCCCGACTTGCAGCAATTCATGACTTTCTGATCGAGCTCGCTTTCCGTGGCGGGAAAATGATGCTGGATGCAAACCCCTCCACGCAAACTTCCGGATCGAAAAAGAATTGTAAGGCAATTTTCTTCTTGTCTCTGGTCTGATTATTTGACTTCTTGGTATCATTCTTTTTCAATCGTTTCTGTTGTGATATTGGAAGGAGACCAATATATCGAATATGCCTCAGCTCTGGGTCCTAAAGCATTTTTGTTTCTGGGATTTGCCTCTTTGTCTAAATCTTTTCTTTTCTTTTTCTATTTCTCTAACCGTTACTCCTGTTCGTGGAACGGTGGGACCTCAAGACCCTGGAATTACATTACATGGCGTTCCAGTTTTTTTTTTTTTTTTTTTTTTTTTTTTTCATTTTCTTAGGGCATATCGTTCCGTTTGGTTCCTTCGAATATTGCTCTTATAAGCCCCCTCCAATACTTGTTTTTTTTTTTTTTTTTTTTTTTTTTTTTTGGTGGATTCGCCTTTCAGTTCCTTGATTTCCGTTTGCTATGGGAACAGTTGCCGGCTTCCCCCCGGGAAAATAAAAGCACCAACGTCAATCCAAACCTCCGATCTTCTTGCAGAACGTTTTGCTGACCAATTTTGGCGTGATCTTCCGAGCTTTGATAGCCGTCGACTTGGTCACGGACACGGATAAGGCGATCGAGAAGATGGTTCTTACAGTTCTCAAAATGCGATATCCCAATTACGAGTAAGTGAATTGATTAATACGAAAGCCCTACTATATTCCTATTCTTCCTTAATACTACCAGTTACAATGTACTTTTCCCCTTTGAAAAAAAAAAAGGGAGCGCTGCAAGCATGTCTCTGAGTTGTCTCGCTTGTCATAATTATTTAATTATTAAAATGAAAAATAAAAATAAAAACATAAATTAAAGAAGCGAGTGCCACACAAAATGATTTCCTTTCCCCACAAAAAAAAAAAAAAAAAAAAAATCCATCTAGTGTTCCATTTCCACAAATAAAGTACACACCACCTAGACACACTCACGCAAACAACGCACACACACCTTCTCTGCTTTTCTCTCCAATCAAAATATAATTGATGGGTTGACGGAATATGACTGGCATTCCCATTCCCGAAGCCCAAAAAAAAAAAAATTTTCCATACATTAATGCACACACACATTTCTCATCACCAAAAGAAGCCACTAAAAAACGCCATTGGGTGGCTTGTTGACTACACTGGGAATTATAACCGAACTTCCACTAACTAATTGCTTCTCTCCTTTAGGCTACTCGGTGAAGAATCCTATACACCGGGGAAGCGTATAACCAATGCGCCGACTTTCATCGTGATCCTATAGACGGGTAAGTGATATATATCCACTTTTTTTTTTTTTTTTTTTTTGGGGGGGTTGGAATATTGAAGCTTCTCTTTTCTTACCAAGCTTGCGGACTGTGTACTAAATACAAAATATCTCCTTTCGCTTTAGGACTATCATTTCGTTCACGGTGTCCCTGTGAGGAATCCCATTTCCGAATTCTAAAAAAAAAAAAAAAAAAAAATTCGTCTGATCTTTCTTCGGCATGCTAATAGAACTTCTTTATCTGCAGAATGTTTGCATATCGCTTGGTTTCACTATCAATAAGATCCCCGTTGTCGGGGTTGTCTATAATCCTTTTCAGGATCGGCTCTTCACTGCAATCAAAGGCAAAGGCGCATATTTAGATCGCACGCAGAGGCTTCCGATTCGCGACCCTCCCGACCCGCTCCCGGGCCTTACGAAGGCGCTCTGTGCCATAGAATGGGGTGCCGAACGTAAGGGCAATAACTGGGACGTCAGGTCTAAGACGATGATCAAACTCGCCAGTAGCGCCGGCCCTACGGTCCACAGCATTAGGTGCATGGGGTCGGCAGCTTTAGATATGTGCGCAGTGGCTGCCGGATACATCGATCTTTTCTGGGTACGTGCTGCATCCGGGGATTTGATATTGAGAACGCCAAACGAAAAATAAAATTGATTGAACCGGCTTGGAGGAAATTAAAATAAGCTAACGGACTACTATTCTTTATAGGAAGGAGGATGTTGGGCATGGGATGTTGCCGCGGGATGGGTTATTGTCACCGAGGCAGGAGGTATCGTAGTTGACGCTAATCCAGGGAACTGGAACCCCACCGTCGAGGGCAGGCGTTACTTCGCTGTCCGTGCAGCTCCGAGAAATTCTCAGAAAGCCATTGTCAAAGAGCTCTGGACAACGTTGAGGGCCGTTTCGAGTACGATGTATGAAGAACGTTATTCAAACTCACGGATCACCCTTCGAAAACAAATTACTGGACTTTTTCCTTAAATATCATCGGGATTACAGGTGTTTTGTCTGTTTTTGTTTGGGTTCTCTCATTTCTTAACTATCCTAATTTTCTTTATTTTCTTTTCTTTTTACCCTTCACTTACTTTTTTTTCTCATCTTGGGATTATGGTTTCATCCTCACTTTCCTTCTATCCAGCATTCAAAAAAAAAAAAATAATTCTTTAATTCTAATTCATTAATGCGTCGTTATGATTAATGTTTTTTCTTACTTTTGTCATTTCATCAAACACCATCATACCCTACTAAACTGTCTGTCCTTTGCGGTTTTTGTTTCGAACCTTCACTGGAATCATAGACCCAACCTGTCTACATTTACATTCCTTCTATAGAAATGTACATGTCATCTGGAGCATGGAGTCCTTTTTCTGGCGTTACTTTTTTTTTTAAAAAAAAAACTTACTAGTAGTATATCGATCTTAGCTTTTTTGCCTTAAATCCTTTCATTACGAATTTCTCTCCCTTTCGCAACCTCAATACCCTAGCTTCATCCCCATCATCAACAAATTTTTTCCCCAGCATCTCGGTAAAACTAACATGTTTTACCCTGTACCCGTTGATCTCAAGGACTTCTTTTTCACTGATATCCCTTGCTAGAGTTCGAAATCATTATATCAAACACAAGAGGAGGATGCTAAACGGTCGAGCTATAGTCTCTTCATTATATTAGGGTTTTTGTTGAACTATTTTACTCCGCCGTTGGACAGAGAGAGGCAAAATAACGATGTCATTCGACTTCTTTTTTATATTTCGGGAAATTTTTATTGAAGTTTTTTTTTTTTAAAAAAAAAAAGAAAATTTTTATCTACGTATATAGATTTTGTTTTCTTTTGATGGCTAAACGGATTTTTCTTTTCCCGCCTTTATATAACGAGTCTTCTTTCCCTCTCTTTTTTTTACGATACTTGTCACACCTGTATATATCAATGACCTTTTTAAACCTTAAATCGATATACTATTCTCAAACATATACGCCCAATTCTGTCCAGCGGTCTTTGCGAGAAAAGCTTTTTGCTTGTGTGACCCTTCCCTTTCTACTTGATGTCGCGGACTATCGTGGCTTCAAGGTCTCGCATTCTTACGGGCGATTGACCTCTTTATTATTTTTATTATTCTTTTCGACGGCGTTGCCATTGCAAGAACGAGAGGAGGATTTTTAACAGTAGCTACTACGTTTTCGTCATACAATGTCTGCTTCTTTTCCTTTCATTTCATTTCTGTACATACACTTTAAGACATTTTTTATACCAGACTGCATTTTATTTATACTAAGCAAATTCCTTGCATATAAAAAGGCTCCAAAATACAATTGATCGCCAATATCTTTTGTTTTGTTTTTTTTTTTTAAAAAAAAAAATGATTACTTATTACTACTAACCGCCGTAAAAAAGGTAGGACATGCCTATGGGAAGAATTTTAGCTTTTTTTTTCGCTTTTTCGACAAATCAAAAATCAGGTTCTTTTTTCATCTCTTTCGTTTCTTTGCGCATGCATTCACCAGTTGAAGTAAGTAGCTTCTAGAACCCGTTCTATTTCCATGTTGAGCTCCATCTTCGGAACCATTACCGGTTTTCCTTTTCCCCTCCTCATTCTCATTAGCTTCCCCCTCGAAGTAACGTGCAGATAAAAAAACAAGGTTTTTGTAAAAAAAACCGGACATAATGAGGGGTGGTTTTTTTTTTGTGTTACCAAAGAAGTACTTGCTTGTATGCTACCGAATGCACGGTAACAGGTTTAGTAAAGGGTTGTACAGTACCTATGCATTTTGAAAGCACGGCAGAGTGGTACCGTATGCAATAAACCCATGCAGCTAGTTTGGATGAAATGGTGGGATGCATGTAGATAGACAGATTAATATTGGAGTATATTTTTCGTTATATGGATATATAGAAGATGAAGAAGAAAGAGCTGCAGGTAATAGAGGGTGTCGTAATTGCCCTGGGAATTATATTTTTGTACTTGAAGGGAAGAAGGAATTGCTTGTTTTGCTTTGCTCGGGAGGAAAATGGGTTTTCGGCGGTAAAGATTGGAGAGGAAATAAGTCTGGAATAATGAACGAAGAAATATAATAAAAATAACGAGAAATTGAAATAGATGCCTATGCTTCAACATGTTGGGCTTTCTGTAGGGTTTTCCCTTGCTAACTGCAGCACCTAAGGGGCAAAAACAGCACACTGAAGGACGAAGCTGAGCATGGTTAGAACCTAGCGCGGTCTATCGTACGCCTACCCGGCTTTTTGTGGCGTTAGGAACGTCAAGGATAGGAAGTATAAATAGTAAGTGGAATGCTTTTTTTTTTTTTTTTTTTTTTGTGATAGATTTCAATATATTGCTTTAAGATCTTGAAGGATAATTAATACTACCGATACCGAGAGTCCGGTTTACACATGCATGGATCCTTCATAAGTGCTTTTTTTTTTTTTTTTTTTTTTTTTTCAGCGAGAGTTTCCATGATCCAAAAATTAGGAATAATAGGATAAGTCTGGTAGTTGGGACCTGCCGTTCGATTTTTTTTCCAACTTGGATTTTTTTCCGAACTTCAGCGTAAGGCAAAAGGCAGATGAAAAGTGAACAGGGTGACGCGTATCTGGCGGGGTCGATGTTACATTATCTCTATGCTTTTTATTATATATATTTATTATATATATTTCTACCCGCAAAAGGATGAGGGATAAAGAAAAAACAACCTGTCAATCAATGATCAATCAAATGATTCATTCTTTTTTAGCTTATAATAATATAACACAGGAAATAATATATATACTATATAAACGTCGCCTTATACAGCCCCGCGGAGTGTTGATGGTGTCTTGATGTTTCACCTTTTTTCTGTTGATAGGTCCAAGCGAAGGTGGGTGGTATAACAAAAAGCGCATACTTGAAATATATCGGAAAAAGAAATTGATGTGTTCACCACCCTAGAAATGTCTAATATCAACAAAAAAAAAAAAAAAAAAACTTGCAAATTATCGTGATTTTCAAGACAAATTGTCTCTGTTTTTCCCCCGCATTTTTAGACAAAAAAGAAAAAGATGGTCCATACCGTATAAGGAGATCCACAATTGCGTAATGCGAGGCGTAGTTTGTTGGGTCTTTGATTTTTTTTTTTTATTTCCGGTAGTGGGCGGATGATCATGAGGGGTGTCTGCTGAGTTTTTACTTCAGCTTCCCCTTTCTTTTTTTGTTTTTCTCGAGTCATGAGCTGATTGATATCAATGCAAAGGAAAAAATAGAAGGATTCATTTCGGTAATCGGTAAAAGCAATGATTAGTAGAAGGTTCAACGGAATTCTGAGGAAAGATGATGAGGTATTGAATCAAAATATGAGATGCAGAGAGAGCAATCTTGTGGAGTTGAGGAAGCAAAGACTCTGATGACGTTGAAAGTCGTGCATGCTTGTGTTGAAAAAAGTGCAGCAGCAGGAGCGAAGGTTTGATAGAAAGGAATATTTTTATTCTGTTGAACTGAATTTAATTTTTAATTTTTTTTTATTTTTTTATTTTTTATTTATTTTATTTTATTTATTTATTTATTTTTTTTTTTTTTGGGGGCAGCAGAAGCTTCTTTTCGTCTTGCCTTCTCGGCTAAATCCGGAACCCCTGTTCTTCTTGGCAATAAGGTTTGAGGCTCAAAACCACGTGATAGCTTTGTGCCAAGATTATAATGCCAAGAAAATCAGGACGCGGTTTCTTCTAAACACGGTATAAGAAATAAAATTCTTTTTATTTTTTTTTTTTTTTTTTTTTTTTGGCTTGCCCACAAAGGAAAAAAAATACATCCCAAGTTTGCATCACCACTTTTTTTCACAGCAACAACGCGAAATAAGTCAACAACAACGCTGGAAGAGCTCAACTCCTAATTCTTTTCCAGGCTAACTAAATTACGTCATATAGAACGTGGGAAAAAACGTGGCAACCTCGTTTAATGTTTAAATAATTCTTCCACGACCTTCGATCAATTTAGTCGAACCTCTCTTTATTTTTCCTTTTTTTTTTTTCAAAGCTGCGCGAAAGCAGGCAGCAGTAAAGATGCCTCCCTTTAGAGATGATCACATTCTGGTAAGCACAATCAACTCAATTGAACAACCTTTACTACAATGGAAACTACAATAAAAACTACAGCGCTTGTTAGCTCTAACCCCTTTTCGCTTCGTTCGCTTCGCCCCCTCCCCACCTTCCACGGCCCTGCTTCGTCATCGCCACCGATTTTTAATATGCTGACTCTTGACAGGTCATCTCGCCCGGTTCCACGGTGACCCTTGCCCAATTGGGCCTCCGGAATCCTTCACCCCCGCCAAAGTCCGCGTCCCGAGCCGCATGTTCCCCGGCGTCGACGAGGGCACGTGGCTGCCGACGAAGATCCAGGAGCTCCAGCAGGGGAAACCATGATCGTGGGTGACCAGCAGGAAGTCGTCGTCGCGGGAGCGAAGAAGAAGAAGGGAGACCACCGAAGAGGAAGAAGGGTGCCGCTGCTGCTGCTGCTGCTGCCGCGGAGAACAAGGAAAGCGAAGCCCCTGCTACGAAGGAAGGGAGGGCGCCTCTACTACTACTGCAAACGGTACGGCGAAGGAAGGTGGTGATGGTGGTGATAAGGTCGAGAAGGAGAACGGAAACCGCTACGGCAGCTGTTAAGGAGGGGTCACCAGCTGTTGTTCCAAAGCAGGAGACGCCAGCGCCTGCGGCTGTTGATAAGGCGTTACAGAAGGACGATGCGACGAAAGGCGATACTACGATGACGGACGCTGATGCTACTGCCGGAGACGACGAAGGTGATGGCGACGAGGAAGGTGAAGAGGAGGCTGCAGATGAGGAAATCGACGATACGCTGAACGATGGGAGGAGGAAGTAGATGAAGGGAAGTACTACTACGAAGATGAGGAGGATGAGGAAGGCGCTGTTTGGTGCATGAAGGAAGGGAGGGTCGTCGATTGGAATTGCTTCTTCGCGCTTCTGTATGTTTGTCTGATCGTCTCACTTGATTTCCTAACCCCTTCAATTATTGCGAGCTAACCAGTTTTGTGTACAGCACTCACGTCTACGAAAGTCATCAACCCTACTTTCCACACCCCCGTCCTCATCATCTCCCAGCCTTGCTGGACCATGTCCGATAAGGAGCGCATCTGCCAGTTCGTTTTCGAGAAACTGAAATCGCCAGGCTTTGCCCTCATGGACAGTGCGCAGGCGGCCTGCTGGGCGTACGGCATCCCAACCGCGATGGTCGTCGACGTAGGTTACGAGAAGACGGACATCACCCGGTTGTCGAGCACGTCGTTCAGGAACTCGCGAGGACTACGATCCCGTGTGGAGGAAATGACTTGAACATCCACCTCCAGAAGCTCCTTCCCGATTTCACGGAGGACCAGATCGAGCAATTGAAGCATAGTGGCATCTGCGAGATCTTGCCGCCCGGTGTTCCATCCCTGGGAAGCCCCACATATTCCTAAGGGGGACGCGATGAACACGGATAACCCCACCGTTGGGATGGGAACGGTTACGAACGTGCCGAAAGAAATGATGGATGGGATGAATGAGGGCCTTATGAACGTCGCTGAAATCGTCGCCAGCGGGAAGACCCAGGAGTTCTTAGCCAAGAAGGAGAAGGAGAAGGCCGATAAGAAAGCCGGACAACAGCCGGCTACGGAGAGAAGCTGCCCAACTGGAAGAGGGAGAAGAACTCATTCACATACGTCGAGAAGAACGCGATGATATCTACGTGAGCACGAGGAGCAGGAAGATAGGATGGACGTTGACGGGACGGTGAAGGTCACGCTGCTGTGAGGACAATGCTCACGCTCAACTTCAGAGGTTGCGAAACCTGCTGCTGCAGATGAAGCAACCGACGCCGATAATCCGCGGAGCAAGCACGGAAGCCAGAGGTGGCGGCGCAGTCACCTTCGGCTATGGAACATCGACCGATGCCTATCTACATCAGGAGAAAAGAAATCCGAAGAGGCGGCAGGGGCCGATAACAAAGAAGAGAAATCGGCTACAGTCACTTCACCAATGCAAACCGACAAGCCTGAAGTCAGGGACGACGCAAAGCCAGCTGAGGCTCAAGCCCAAACGACCGCTAACGATCGGCCGCTGCTCCCACCGAGGAAGGCAAAACCGGCACCGGAGAAGCGAACATGTCCGTTTTTCAAACCGCAGCCGAAATGGAAATCGAAGACCGCCGCAGGGGCGAAAGGATCGCCGCTCGCAAGGAAGAAAAGAAACGGCAGCGGGATGCGGAGCTGGCTCCTGTATGGTGCGTAAGGAGCTCGAAGTGGGAGTCGAGCGTTTCAAAGCTGCTGAAGGTGGTATCCTGTATACCATCGGGACGCCGTTTACAGGTCTCTCTGCAAAGTCGACGAGCTGGGCAAGCGACCAGACTGCTGGGAAAATGTCATTATTATCGGGAACGGAGCTAGGCTAAAGGGTATGCAAATATATACACCTCACTTTTTTCGAATCTTCTTTCCCTATTGCTAATTCACGTTTACACCGCGTTTTCTAGGATTCAAGGATGCTCTCGTTCACACCCTCACAACCAAGTACCTCGTCGCACCCGTTTCGTCTACGATCTTCACTTCGGAGCTTCCCTCCAACATCACCACCCCCGTCGGCACCGGAGCCAACACCCCCGCACCGCAATACGCCAACACGCCCGGTGCCGGATCTACGGGGCCTAACCCGCTCCTCCTAGCCGCGGCACTAACAGCGCCGCTCTCGCCGCCGCAGCCAGGGACCAGCAGCAGCAGCACCACTCTTCCTCCCACCACTCCCAGACCCCCACGAGCATCAAGATCGCCAAGATGCCCGAATACTTCCCGAGTGGAAAGACGCTGGCTTCGAAGAGTGCAGCTTCCTGGGCGCTCAGGTCGCCGCGAAGATCCTCTTCGTCATCGACCAAGGTGCCAGCAAAGGGTTCTTGTCACGCGTGGAGTACAACGAAAAGGGACCGAAGGCGGTGCATTCCATCTAGGGGACGGATCACACCGGGAGCAGATTTACTACTATTGGCGAATCGATACTGCCTACTATTTTACGCGGCAGGGAGAAGTTGTTTGGGATGTTATTATCAGAATTATAATCCTGAGCTCGAGGTGCTATTTTGGGGCTGGTAGGGGGGAAGTTAAAGGGGATGATGTTGTTTTGAGTCATTACCCGAGGCCGCCTCCTACTCCTGTTATTAGAGGTGGGAAATATGGTTACGGTCCTGTTACGTCGACGGTCAAAAGAAAGTTGGGCGCCCTCATAAGGCTCAGAATTCACCGTCGAAGTCGGCTGCTCGACGTTTGGATTTCTCGCCTAATCCTGTTATTACGCCTGCGAAGGAAAGGGCGTGGAGGAACCATTATGAGAAATATTGATAGTGCTTGCATTTTTACTTTTTTTTTTACTTTTATTCTTTTTATATGATGATTTCTCTTTTTATGTTTTTGTATGATAGTGGCGTTTTCTTTTTATGATCGAAAAAAGAACTAAAAGGATCTTTTGATGTTCTTTATACACAGGATTTCATTAGTTTAGTTTACGTAGGTTTACATGAGAAAATTTTCAAAAATGGGACATTAATATCTTTGAACTTGGATGCAAATAATACATTGAAGAAGGCTTTACGACTTCCATGGCTACATCATTAGTGACTATTGTAGGGCAGAGATAGGTAAACATGATCTCATAAACGCTACGGGGCAATAATAAACACTTTTCTACTTGGATTTGATAAGTCCTCGCGCAGATACATCTTGTTGTAATTAGTGTTGAACTTTATTTCCCCAGTCTAATGCTTCTTTGTTTGGGGTCGGACCGGCACAGGACAAGAAGCGAAAAGGCCCACGGGTATCGGAAATTGAAAGTATATGATCACGATGATCCGCATTATGGGATTTTGATTTTTGATATTCTCTTCACGTTCGTACTGTACTTTTGTGTTTTCTCGACGCCGAGAACTGTTAATTCTTTTTCTTTTTTTTCTTTTTTTTTTTTTTTTTTTTTTTTTCCCTTGGTTGTTTATCGATGTCATTGTTCTAGTAAACATTAATAATTTAGATTTATATCGAATCGAAAGCGGATGAGGAGAAGCACTTGGTCCCGCAAGTTTATACAACACTGATCAAGTTTGATTTGATCATGTGGTATATATTATCCATTCGCGGGAGTGAATTTTCCGTACGATCAACATGTCGTACTGTGAGTAGCAGAGCGCCCTGCTCATGGCCGATACAGCTGGTAAAGCAATTAAAAAAAAAAAAAAAAATCAAAAATCAAAAATCAAAAATCAAAAATCAAAAATCAAAAATCAAACTTGGTTTCGCTTGATCTGAGCGCAAATATTATTATAATATTATATCGAAGATGCACATAAAAATTAATTAATTCTGGGTTACCGAAACATGGAAAAAGCGGACGCCGAAGTAAAATCCAAGTATCGTGGAAACGTAATAGTTCTACCAAATTTGTCGTCGGAGAGTGCCTCCAGACCACAAAGTTGGTAGTTTCTGATTTGGATTTTCCTAAAGCCAAATCTTTCCCTGAACAATTACGATGTCGTATTGTATTTACATAAATACTTGTATTATTGCGGAAAAAGTACACAGTTATCGTACGAAATGGTACATTACACGCTGGTCTAGAATCCTCCAAAAACACAATAGGTTACTTCGACATTTACTATTTACCCAAAAAAAAGAAAAGAAAAAAAAAAAAGACGAATAACACATAACACTCGATACGCGAACTGGGTGTTTCTTGCAACCTCAACGCTATATAAGAATTCTTTTAGCGAGATGTTGCAGCATCTGAACCTCAGATTTAAACCAGAAGATATATATATATATTTCGATAATTTTGCCATGAGGGTTACATCCGTCGCCTACTATTCCTATCGTATTCCTTTTATCTTATATCGCAATTTACATTGAGTAATAAGACCGTAATTATATTTTTCTCTCTCGCTAGGATTTTTTTTGTTTGGGAAGATTGCGAAAAAGGGAATCGAGTATGTCTCGTATTGACTCGGGTCTTTTATTACTGCCGGCAAATGTTATTGGTCTAAATACCGTAGATGTTGATGAGCTCTGGGTTTTTAACGAGATATATCATATTGCTAATGATTCGAACAATTATTACCGAAGTAATTAATCAAGTATGTTGTACATTATCATAATTAGTCTAGAAGTAGTTCTCACGAAAAAGGCGACATTTCCCCTTCAGAACACCATATATTTCGATATTTCACTTATTTAAATATTTATCTTACATGCCTCGGCGGTAACCGAGCATTTTTCGTCTCTTTGCCTGTAGGAAAAAGAAAAGAGGCATTAGGAACATTTGTCGATTATTTCGGTTCAATCTTGCAATCATTCTTAATTAAATTATTCAGGGCTGCCAATCGGAGTCGCTGCATGATCACTTTTTCGTTTCTTTCGTTTTAGTTGTTCTGGAAGGGGAAAATCTCTTGTTATCTCTTGGTCCAATAAATCAGATTAGCAGTGTTTCAAATCTCGGCCTATCCCGGTTATTACAGGGCCAATCGACTCCGAGTTCAATTAAACCTTGAAAAGATTCTTCAACAAAAGCTTCAAAAGCCTTTTTTCTTCAGCGAAATACTCATCGTACTGAATCTATTGGATCGCCTTCAAAGGCTATTCTTCATTCTGGAAGCGAGATGATCTTGTTGTTTCGTTTGCTTATTGTTTTATTTCGCTTTTTTCAAAATGAGTATAGCGAATACGAGCGAATCAAAAAGATCCGCCGGGACGAACGAGAAGCCGGCCGGACTGACAGACAATATATTTGTCAAACGCTATAATCTCACTAAGTATCCTCAAGGAAGCCATGAGCGAAATAACGGAAATAAAAAAATAAAAAATGAAAATAAAAAAAGGCGTCTAGCAATAACCTTAGAAGTATCAAAAAGCTTATGAGATGAAAAAGGAATGAAAAGGCGGGGATACCATGTTTAATTTGTCCCTAACCCTTGTTTTTCGAAACCCTCGATCGGGAACCAGTGTTCCGTGCCTTCGACCAATCCCTTTCTTCCGCGCTGTCATTGGGAAAGTCCTGCCCAGAAAACCGAAAAGGATGGCAACTTTGGCAAGTGTGGGTCCGCCGCTGAGACATGGATGGACCTTTGCGAAATTCCTGCCTGTTAATGATCCATTTTAGAGGAGGGGGCAGATCATTACCGTATCATTGCTAATTTCCCGTTTGCTTGCCGGCTGCGAAGGAAAAAAAAAAACTTGGCCACTCAGGGCAGGGCATAGGTGCCTGACACAAGACAGTTTGAAGGAAAAAAGGTGCAAAACCGAGAGAAACGGCGGACCGACCGCCGAAGAAAAGTCCTTTTTTTTTTTTTTTTTTTTATTAGATTTTGTTATTTACTTTGCAGCATCTAGCATCTCACTTGTTCCGAATATTAATGGATGAAATCGGTTATTGGTGGCGGTATTACGAACAATAGGAAATTATACATGATATTACTATAAATTGCCTGTTTTTATTGCTTGTATTGTAGGTATAATTCCAGAACAATAGCAGTTTTTATCTGCAAGAGGAAAGTGGTGAGCAACACCGCCTATTTTACATATCACAGGATAAGGATCCTCATGCCCCCCTCATCCAGGATTAAAGGGAAGTTGAGATTGACGGCCGGGGACCTGGATGTATAAACAGAAACAGGACTACAAAGTAGAAACCAGCCACCATCCGCTCCTTTTCTCTTTTTTCTCCTTCCAATTTTTTTTCTTCTTCTTTATTTTCTCCTTCTATACTTCTAACTAGTATGGTTTAAGTGGTTGACAGTAGGGAAAAAAGGTACGTATAATCTTCTACAGAAGTTAATCCCTTTCCCTTTCTTCCCCTGGTTCCTTGTATAACAGAATTGCTACGATCGGAGTGAGGAGGGTTACAGATGGGCTGACGGTTTCTACTATTATTGCGCCTCTATCTAGGTCTTTCTTTCTTTACAGCGTTCTTTCCTTTTTTTCTTCCCTGTTGAACCAAAAAAAAGGCTTACACTCCTTTAGCTGCTTCTTTTCTTCTTCTTCATTACATTCTTTCTCTCCTTTTTCTTTTCTTTCTTTTTTTCTCTTCTTCAAAAACATCTAACACTCTTTAAGTCTCGAGACTATACTTCTTTTGAAGAAATAATCTGTTGCTTGTTGCTTGTTAGCTATTGCTTGTTGCTTTCCTGTCCGTAATCGTATCAGCCTGCCAGCTTATTCGCAGTTTACCTTGCTTGTATATCATCTGTTACACTCGGGAGAACGGAAGAGGAATTTTATCGAACTTCCCCATTCCTTTTTCGCTTCTTTTCTTTTCTAGTAGAGCAGACAGTCTACGGACCTTTCGTCCATTTACTTACATCCAAGTCAAATATAAGGTCGGTTAATTTCCTGTCATGATGCAAAAAAAAAAAAAAAAAAAATACCAAGACTTCTTATTTTATTTTATTTTATACTATTTATATTTTATATATATATCTTGACATTCGCTTCATCATTTGCTAACGACTGAAGTATGAAAGGATAAGACATACAATAGCTTTGTTAGCTATCTGTAACTATTGAATCCTAAAAAAAAAAAAAAAAAAAAAAAAATTCGGAAGAGAAAGTCTTCGACTCGATCATTTAAATTTTATTACTTTCTCTGAGAGAAATTTCGATTATCACGACAATCGAGCGAAAGGGCAAATTTCGATAATCGGTTTTTTTTTTGGGTTGGTGGTGGATAAAAATTTCGACAAATATTTGGATTCGGTGAATTTTGGAGGAATATTTAATCATAAGACACATCAAGAAACTCGATTTTTTTACGATGTCAGACAGCAGTGCTTTGGAGAAGGAATTGGGTGGTGGAAACGGGGCTCAGGCCGCTACTGTGCTGCGCCTCATGTCCGGATGCCGGCGCCTATTTTACCGCCCGCTCCGCTGCGCATGTGCCGGCGTTGACGGTCACGACACCTCCGATCCCGGGGGTGGACCAGTGACTCGCGATGCTTGGAAAGAGCAAGAGGTAAATTTCGCTTACCTCTATCTATATATTGGCTTGGGTGTTTTACGGGATTTTTTGTGTTAAACACATGAGTGTTTTCCATAGGCTGGCCGCTGAGAGACGGGCTGCGGTATAAGGAACCGCCGCCGGGATACGAATCTAGTTCTGCCTCGTCGTCTTCTGCAAACGCCGCTGGTCAACCTTCAGCTCAAGTCTCTTCTCCTGCCACTCAACAACCTCAGCAAGCCCGCACTCGACTTCTAATACCGCTCAAACGGCCGCCACGACGGCCGCTGCAGTCGCCATAGCCGCCGCAGCGCAGCGCCCGTCCGCCGAGCCCGGTCTTCGACGATCGGCAGCGACCGAAGAAAAGGGTTCAAAGGTGGACGATAGGAAATGGTACTCGAAAAAGCGAACGTTCTTTGGATTAACGGCTTCGTTGATCGTCATTCTGGTTGTTGCGCTGGTGTGCAATATGTCGTTTTCAAGAACCAAGGACCGCCGAACGGTAGCTGGCACCACCGCCACCGCGGCGGCAGCGAGAACGGAACCGACGTAAACGACATCGCGCTGCGAACGACCAATCCGCCGCGTGGAGGGGCAGGATAATATCTTCAACGGCTCGTGGACGATAAACGCTCCGAAGTTGGACCCCGGAGCCGATGGCGTTGGTCTGGACGACTGCGCGTCGAAGTCGAACATCTTTACGCCGTGCGCGGAGGGACGCTTCATCAAGTCGACCGATTCCAACTTGAATTCACCGTGGCAGAACTACCGGGAGCGAAGGAATGTTCGAGGCTCAATTTAGCGCGGGAATATTCGGAGACGACAGCGGAATAAGATGGTCCTGAGACCTAGCTCCTACGGCCTGACGACGAACTACGACTACGAACTTAGTACGGAAAGAAGTCGCCGCAGTGTGATATGGAAGGGGAATACAGATGTAAGTTTTTCTCACTTTCTTCTTCTACTGGTATTTTTCTTCGAGTGCAGTGTGCTAATGATGTTTTTTTATCTAGTCTTCTCACTACGCAAAACGGACCAAATAACAAGATGGAGGTCGTTTACAAGATTACAGAGACGCACGTTATATCCGGCGACGGGTGTGCATCCGACGGTGGCTCGCAGGGCGACGTTTGCACTTGCAACTTATATCGGGACGAGGTCGTAAATATCATAATACCATGTTACTTTCTTTGACTTTCACGCTTCCTCTGTTTTTCTCGTTTTCTTGCAAGTACAGCCAGCCCTTTCGTCCTTTTTCACGCTCACACGGCCGAAACCTCCTCTTTTTGTTCTGATTCTGTTGGAATTTTTTCACGACTCCTAGATTTAACAGTATTAGAAGGGATTGAACTTCTTTGATTAATGGTGTTTCGATTTCACTTTTACCTTTTGTTACTTTCGCGGTAGATACTTAATTTATGTTATATACTATACTCATGTCAACTTTTTGCGGTTTGATACTGCTGTTTATTATTTATTACTATACTACTTTCTTGGATAAATATTTTTGAATAACTAAACTACATTCGTTTTAAAATCAATATAATTTGTATTATTAGCTGTAAATGTCTTTTCGCTTTTTTCACTATCATTTCTTAGGGAGCTCGCATATTATTGCTTATCATCCTCTGTTTCGATTTGTGTAAAGATATATACCTCATTTGGATTTCTTCTTTTGAATTGAAGGAAAAATCGAAAAAATTTGGAACTGACTTTTCTGTATCGCGTGATCAAATGTACGACGTCGAGCAGGATGTTATCAAGATTTTCTGCATCCCTTAGCGATTGCTGCCTACGTTCGGGTGAAACGTCTCCTTCAGCCGGCTTGGAGAATTTTCGCCTCCGCAGACTGCAAGACTGTTGCATAGTCGTCTCGATGTGTGGGAGGCGAGTTCAGCCCGCTCCAAGTTGGGAAGGGGGAGTATTTCCTTTATGCAACAGACCTCCCTCATGCATGATTCGTATGAGAAGAACCTAGGGGAATCTTTCGGTTTTATATTTCTTTCACGCTTTTTCCTGTTTCTCTGTCTTTTTTTAAAACGTTTACTGGTGATGCGGGTAAATTTTTAAAAGTATCTTGTTCGTTGAGGTGCTTCCGGAGCTTTATGAGATGAGCGAAAGAAGGTTTGTTGTGGGTAAGCAATTTATCATATACTGGACAACTGGCTTAGCATGGATGGGATATGAGTCGTGGGTCTGGCTGTTCGTAGTTCGATTAATATGTGAAAATATGGGGTCTCCGGTAGTTATGGTGCTAATCGAGTTTCTGACGCGCTTTACTCTATCACGTTCCGTGATGGCAGCGATATTCTCATTTCTTTTCTTTCTTTTTTCGGGTGATGCTTCAATATGAATCGACTCTTGAGTGCGCTGTTTGGTTATCTTTTGCCTTCGTTCGTTGTTGTGTGGGCGCTTGTTGCACAGGTTATAAATGATTCACGTCCGTTCGGGGAGATCTCGGAAAGGCGGTTATCACAGGAGAGTCCGTTGACTTGATAGATGTCTCTATGGTGATGGTCTCTGCCGTAAACTTTGTATGAGACGGGTCGACAAATGATCTTTTGTATACTATTTGTAGGGATCGTAATCTCTGGTTTGAATATTATCAGGTAGCGGAACAGCGATGTAGGGAACGACATCCAAGAAAATCTTCGTCGGCGGTGGTGGCATTTTTCGCGGCTATGAGTGCCACATCTTTGTTAAAATAGAAAGGTTTGTTCTCGGATTCTGTATAGCTTGTTTCGTCTTCTCATCTTGATTACGTCCAGCGGTTTCTATGGATGTGGTGATGTTATACAAACTCCGGGTATTGTTACATGCCATGCGATGTTTGATATGTCTAGCGTGATGTGTAAATTTTAAGCTTGAACGCTGAATAAATATACCAGGTGTTGCTTTGAACCGTTTTGGCTTTAATGTCGACTTAGGTAGATATTCTTACGATTATGCATCGGTCGACTTCTTCTCCATCTGAGATAGTAAGATGGGTATAGATATCCGTGTTATCTAGAAGCCGCGTCATATTTTAACAATCTTTTATGTTTTCTGTATTTAAAAAAGAGTTGATTTCGGGGAAAATTTTCGCGAGGTAGGCCCTTATGGCTACTTCTCTTGCCTTCGTGGTTCCCTGGTTGACTATAGATAGATCTGCACCCGTCTTTGAAATTATCATCCTTTCTAGCGTATCTTGTGAGTAAGGTATGCCAGGCCCGCTGTTCCGCCTTCGTTACTTTTCACGATTTCATATGAGGGAAGTGTGGTCGGAACAGTTGTTTATGACATCCCCAGTTCTTGGAGAGAATTTAGAAGCATCCTCTGGTTATATAATGGTCACAGTAGTTGTTGCTGTAAAGACTTGTATTCTTGAACTATCATTTTCATCATTTCCGGCTCAGATGAAGGCATTATTGCATGCTCGGCGCCGTAATGAATACAAACGATATTTAGAAAACCTTTTCATGCTGATGGCGCGCATTCTGGAAAACGCGATTAATTATCGCTTGGATGAGATATTTTCGTGCAAGCTACGAGCTAGTCTAGGACTATGGCTTGTCCTGGATGTTTTAATTGATGACTCTAGCAACGAGGTCGTTTCTAGTTTATTATTGGGCGCGTAAAGTGTCAAAGTTGTGGCGAGAATATATTCCTGCAAGTTCTTCGTCGTTCGATGTCTTCTTCGGAATCGTAAAGTTTGTTTATCTGAATTCCATATGAAATTAGTAAAGCAAGGGTTCTTCCCGGAAAACCTACGATATATGGGGCCAGGAGGCATATAGGTGCAAATGGCTGCAGTTAAGTACGAAAGCCTCTGTGAGGTATCGCATATACGATGCTCATTGGATTCTGGGCGCAGAGACTCTTTAAACTGCTTATTCTTTACGCTGCTTACCTTTGAAGCAGAGGACAACGAGGATATGAGGCCTAATTAGCTCCAACATGTAATATCAAATCGGCATGCGCCTTCGTACATGTTTTTAAGGGAAATAAACGGAGCGAGTTTATAATTGAGGTTCTGGTAGGTGATCATATGATTCGAACTGGTAAGCTTTCGCTTCATCCCGTCGATGAACTTACACCTACTAGTAGCCTTGCTACCTAGAGAGTATCTCTCTGAGCTCAGGTTTCCTCTAGTTCCACTCATATGAGATATGTATTAGGTTTTCAGTCTCATAGAATTTTATTGATCGCGAGTGGGAGAATAGTGGAGTTGGATAAAGTTTGATACGTCAAGATCGGGCGGCCTCTACTGACTTGATACGTATGCTTTTTTTCAAACTGGGTTCAACTCAGAGTCGTGCTTTATTTTCTCATCACATCGTCGGGTGTTATGTGGTCTCGGTTTACACATGATTTGCTCAATATCAACGACTTGAAGCAATACTCAACCCCCGTCTGGGAGAGAAGAGGCATCTTCTCTTTTTCCGTCGTTGCTTTGGCTCTCTTCTATATAGCGAGACCCTTTTAAACGAATGCAGATTAATGTTCCTGATCTTATCCATGTTTAATAATAATATTTGATCTAGTTGATCCTTTTTGTGAGATTTTACGACTAGAGTGCTGCGCGTGATGCTCTACAGGAAATTCGGTAGACGATTCATGTCGGTTGACTCTACGTATGGGCTCTTCCGCTGAAGTTTCTAATGAAGATCAGAATATGGTTAAAGTGGTAAGTTGTGGAGGGAAATATGCGCGGCCGTTTGCTAGATGCTTTGGCAACCTGTTAAAACGGAAAATCCAGTCTTGCAGAAGGGCTCTCTTCGTTGAAGTATGCATTTGGCGCTACTTCGGCGTTTAATAATGAGCTAAACAGCAGCTACAAGCGACACGCGAACGATGAACTGGAATTTTAAACCTTTTTCAATACCATTGGTGCCAAGAGACCTGTAAGCAGAAGTCCCATCTCGCGTGTCTGGTGCTCGAGAGATGCGGGCGTTGTATTATGGACCATTAGCCTCAGCTGGGGCATTATGCACGCAAAAGGTAAGATACTTTACTTGTAGACACGGCTTCACGATAGCGAACCTGGACTGATGTGTAGTAATGTCTGAATACCGGGCTGAGTTTGTCGAGATGCCATTGATTGGCGCTATGCCATGACGGTACCAAACCCTGGGAGAGTAATATCCAACAGGACCTATAGGTTTACTTTCGATCACCCTAAACGTAAATTTAATTATTGATCTGTAGAGGAAATTCAATAGTAGAAAGATTGCTTGATAAGGACGGTTTGCAACGAGGCGAGTCGCAGTGGCGACTTTCGTAAAAATTATAGTCAGAATAACGGTATGGGTTACCTGATACATATTAAATGGAATCGTAGTCAATTTACACAACCAGCAAAACTGCTTTTTAAGTGCTGCTCTCTGAGTCTTTTATACTGCCTTTTGGTGTATCCATTTTGCTCTTGAAAGTTGTTGTAGTTTATATGAGCACTACAGATGATGGTGCTGCTAAATAATGTATCAGCTTATTGTCCTTCTTATTCTGTCCTTCGTACGCAGTACTTCGAATTCGATCATGCATTGCCTTACTATAACCAAGTTAAGCTCTTGCACTATATTAAAAGCCAACATCGGAGCCGCTACGTTAGTTTACTGATTGACTTTAAATTACAGATACCAGTATATATGATTTCTTTACCTGAGAAAGTTAGTAACGGAAATATCTCAAGTGTTGCAGAGTACGAAGCGCTTTTCCTAGCCTGTATCGGTTTTCTTTTCTTTTCTTTTTTTTTTCGACTATGATGCCGGTTTATGGAGATGAGCGAGCTTTTTATATAAGAAACTAGGCTTAAAACAATTGGGATATTATAGATTCTCTCGCAGGATAACCTGTTATAGGATACATTGGTTTATAATCTGCGAGGTAAGAAACTCAACACGATGATATTGTAAGTAGAATTGTGCGTAAGATTCAATCGCCTTTGTATAATTGGAGATGCAATATTCGAATCTGCTTAAATAGTTGGATTGATCCATGAAGCTTTTGCTGGTTGTATTTATTATTTTTTCCCCCTTAAAGACTAAGTCATTGTTACAAAAAAAAAAAAAAAAAAAAAAAAAAGTTACTCATAATTAGATAGAGGTAATAGTGGCTATCATAGTCCAATCCTTTGGAGGGTTCTAGACTACTAGAATGAGACATTCATTCTAAGCAGGCCAGAATGGGAAATTCTCGAGTAGTTTATTATCGTGAGCACGTAAATCAAGATTCACGGCCAGGGAGCCATTTCCACCATCGTGCTTTGGTATAATTCTGGGAGAACCTCGAAGTGCTTCTCTTAATCCCTTTCACTTAATATATTTTAGGCGCAGCATCGTCTTGCATTAAAAGGCGAGGAGATGGCCGAAGAGCTGGTAGAATATTAATAGTGACTAAATCCCAGGATGCCAAACCTGCATTCCATTGGCATGTCTGATTTGAAATGAAGATTAAAGAAATTCTTTAACGACCTTAGCGCGTGAAAGCTAATGGGCTTGTTCCTTATGTGAGCTCTTCAAGTATATGCATATTGAAATTATATTAGAGCAGGTAGGTTTGGGCACAATAGAAGCCCGAAGCAGGGCCAATCATTTGGTGCTGATTCAATAGGAGCAGAAAGATAAATATACTATTTAATGATATACCAGTAGATGAGTATTGCAAACCAAAGATGTTCTTTTTCTCAAGTTACTCGTCGCCCCAAGACCGGAATAAAATGTCGTGATACAATGAACGCATAGTATGGATCCACGGCTTAAAGCCTTCATGAAAATCCCGCCAGCTTAATTCAAAAATCAAGGAATCTTACATCCGTCTTATCGCCGATCATCTCCCTCAAAGCCCGTCAATTAGTCAGAAGAATAACAGCCTTTTTTACTTGATCTATATCAATTCGGGGCCGGAACATCAAGGAAACTTCCAGCCGTCAGTTTATTTCTCGGTACCAATTTACAATGAATTGGATAGAAGCGATGTCGTTGCGTGTAACAATAGGCTTTCTCGGAGAACCCCTCGCCGTATCGTCCGAGAACGAGATCGGCACCGATAGTTTTGCGGGGTGAATTTAACCCGTTTGGGACTTCTTTTCTAACGTTCGCTGCGAAATACTTGATTCTACCGCAATTTCCAAGAATGGTGGAAGTTCTACCCGGAATAGAAAGCGGCAAGAAGCCTCGATACAACGTTAATCGAGCTTGGCGCGTCGACTATACTGTAACTAGCGATAAAGTTGATCTTCGTTTATTCGTGGTTTTGCCCTGATGTTTGAACAGATTTGATGGTTATTTTTGGACTTTATTTGATTTGGGTCGATAGACAGGATGGCTAGCTATAACGTCGTCCGGAGGTCCGTGACTATGGTCATAATGGGAACTTGTTATATAAAGCTGTCCATTCTGCCTCCATGAAATGAACCTCCTTCATCATTAAACCAAGTAATACGCAAAGTTCCACTGCATTACCTACTCATTTATCTAGCTCTATATATCTCTCGTCTATCCGGTCTCAATACTTAAAAAAACCCCCAATATTCTTTCAAACTCAAAAATCTTCAAACAAAGTATCACAAAAATGGTCCACGTAGCAGTCCCCGGAGGCACCTCTCAAGGTCTTGCATTCTCTATCGTTCTGCCCTCGTTGACCGTGGCCACACAGTCACGGTCCTCTCCCGTTCCACCAACGTCCCTGAGCATCTCCAACCCATATCTTCTAAGATCACTATCAAAGCCGTCGACTACAACTCCCAAGAGTCTCTGGTATCGGCTTTAACCGGAGTTCACACTATTGTCTCCACTTTAGGCGATCCCGCAAGCCTTCTCCAAAACCATCTTAACCTTCTCGACGCCGCTAAATCCGCGGGAGTCAAGCGCTTCGCCCCGTCAGAATGGTCGGTACCAGACGTTAATGATAAGGTAGCGCTATACGACCTAAGCTGCACGTCTGGCGCGCGGCGGAGAAATCCGGGCTGGAACTCGCGGCCTTCAGCTGCGGACTTTTCATGAACTACATCGCCAGTGGCTATAACAACGAGGCTTTAGCCGGTCTCAAGCCGGTCAAAGTCGGATCGACAGCGAGAACTGGAAGGCTAAGATTCCCGGAGATGGTAACGCGAAGATATCTTACACGCGTATACAGGATGTGGCAAGTTTGTAGCTGCTGCTGTGGAGTTGGACAGCTGGAAAGAGGTTCATTACCAGTTCCACGGAGACAGAAAGAGTTTGAATGAGATTGTGAAAATTTTGGAGGAAGTCGAAGGCAAGAAAATGGAAGTGACCTATGTCCCGGTCAGCGAGTATGAGGAAGATAAGAGACCGGCGAAGGGGATATCTGGGGCAGGTTTGCGTGGACTGCGACAAGATGTTCCTGGAAGGAAGAGGGGACTTTGGCGCCGAACCGAACCTGAATAAACTTGTCGGCGATAAAGTAGAAGGTAAAGAATATTGAGGAATTTGTGGATGAGTGTTCGGAAAGAAGTAGACGACTTTGGAAGACGTATGGCGCAACTAACGTGTAGAATTAGCAAATAGTATAGTGTCCGAAGACAATAGTATTCTTAGTACAATAGGATTGAGTCTCGTGATCATCCTTAGATTCCTTTCTCACGTCACAAACAGCTTGCTTTAAAGTAGAGTTACTATCATTCTATTAGTAGTTCTTTCCCGAGTGGGTTTATTGGGAATATTCACATTGTTGTTGATACCGGTTCACCAACTCAACTTCTACATTTTCATCACTTAAAAAGTAGCATAACCGTACATGAGTGATCAGGAGCATCAGATACGTACAAATACAAAAATATCTTGATTTTCTTCGAGAAGACAGTGTTATGACCTACCTGCAGAGCTTTTATGAATACAGATAGTTCGAAATTGCGTAAATTTTATATGTTTGTTTCTTGAGCTTAACTTCTAATAAAATTACTATCTATAGTTTTTTAAGCCAGATTATGAACGTTAGACAAACTTAAAAAGAAGGAACAATCGTTTCCACGGAATGTGGCAGCACATTTGCGGCATGAATCATTACACCAGCAAAAGCGCATTATCATGCATAATAAGTTGCACTGATGGCCACCAAAATCTATTTAATGGCTGAGAGAATTATAAACAATTGCTGATATTAATATTTCCATATTTTCCATTATTGCGTTTTATATAACTCCCCGCCACTCAGTGGATATTGACGGATTCACAGTCCATATAATAATTAACTCGCCCGCAAGAAGCAGCGATTTCGTTGCTATCGTTCTGCGCTCTCGAACTTGCGCTCCTATTTGCTCTAGGAACAAGTACTTCGCGATTAATCACTATTTCTAGGTGACTGTCAGTGATACATTTGGGTTCAATCTTAACATCTCTTATTGCTGATGCCAGTTACGAGTATCGCCAATCTTTTCCAACACCTACCTTTAGCTTATCCTCATACCTGTTTCTCTGGCCTGAGAATTCTCATCGTGATGCTCCCATAATCTCGACTAATAAGCCGGGGGATATTCGAATCTGATCATGTAAAATCTGGTTCCTGCAGGTCGATGCGATGTGCAAGGCGCCGTTACAAACTGTGGAGCCGAGAGTCTAGCCTAATTTTTCAGAAATTTCCATCCCTTCGCTTCCATGGTTTTGGTTCCTCCAATGAGCCATTTGGAAGATAAACGAGCTTGCTTTAGAAAAGGATTGATTCAATAGATGATCCTTTCCAAGCGGTCTAACAATTTCCCGTGTAACCAAGTACTTACTAAAGATTTTCCGAGAAATGTGAGTTGGTAGAAAATGTAGACTTGACGCTAAATCCTTCTCAGGACGGGTTGTCGGTCTGCAATAGCTTTTTGATTGTACAATGTTACGACGGCAGAGACTTTCCTATTGCAAGTGCAACAAACGGGCCACCCGGCTGCTTGGTAGCACAAATCCAGGAAGAAAATGAGAAGACAGAAAGGAAAATTTTTGCAACGACGCTTGGTATCCAGGAATCTCTTCAATTGTTCTTATCTTCGGATAGGAGACGCATTCATTTGCCCTTATTGAAAGCTCAGGAAGGCTATCCTTGCTTGATGCACTTGCATGCACACCTTCCTGGAACAAGGCCCAACCAAGATATTTTCCTTTGTGCGCATGGTAGCAGTAATGCTTCATTATCGTGAGGCGGATCCGGAACTCGGCCGCGCTCTAAATAAGAGAGACTGGCTTCATGATACTTGCCTCTCAGGGCTGTAGAATTCTTAGACGCGATGTGTTCTATGCACTCTCCCGATCACGTTGACACGAAGTTAAGATGCACAAGTCTCCAACAGATGACAAGAAGTTTAAAGAAAAAAAGAAGATAGAAACCTCGAAGAGTAATAGAAACTTTGTCGTTGCTGAGGTTGACGGTCTCGGATACGATCACTCGAGCATTGCAGTTCTAATGAAGTATCGTAGTGGTTTCTAAAAATATTTCTTTAAAATGATTCTCTAGGAACAGGGTTCCAATATGCCCCTGGGCAACGTGCAGAGTGATATCTTGTTCAACCACTCTCGTAAATCTTGGATTACCAACCCAAATTTCATCATACGATAATGAACCATCCTCCGTACGAAAACGATCAAATAGCGAAGTAATGAGGATAACATTAGCAAGTACACATAAGCTCATCCCTTGGTAATGGCTAAAAACGTTCAAATTTACGGCACATGTCCAATATTCGGATATTAAGACACTCGAATTCTACCGTGCCTGTGAACTTTGTCTCTTCTAGAACCAATTTGGTTAACCTGAGAGTAGTGTATATCGCCAGTTTAATGACTTCTTGCGGCAACAAGCATATTTGCGGACCTAGGCGGAAATAAGCCTCTCAAATCATCTCCGGGCAGTTTATTGGCAAAACCTCCCGAAATGATGTATCTCCCTGGTGCCACAAAGAAACCTGCGATGATGCTGCCTGCCTTCGCTCGCAAGCTTTAGGCAAAAAGACGCGAAATTGTAGCATAGCATACACCGAAAGATATTGAAAGTCATTGTAGTTGTTATCTCTGAGTGACTTGGAGCGCTCAAAGTTTTCTGTGCTCTTTCCCCAAAAATCCCTTGTCACGATGTTGCATGTACACCGCATGTTTGCCTAGCTGTCATATTTTCACGACATGAGCATCTCAGGAAAGCTATCAAATGAGAGAAAAAAAAGGGAGATTGCTGGAACTTCGTCATTTTGCTGAAGCTCAGAGTATATATATCACCAGAAAATCCCTCGACAGTACGTTAACTTGCGGATAATCGAGTCTGGATCTTCAAGGGTCTCCCAAAAAATCGTGGCGAAGTTCAATTTTGTTCATAAGCTACTCGAAAAATCCTAAGAAAACAACATGAGGGCCGTTTTCTTTACAATCTGCAGCGTCTTTGCTGGCTTACCAATTGCAATCGCAGCACCTCGTGGTGGTCAAGAAGTGAGGAGAGGTACCGAGGTGACGACGATTTCGATTGGAACTATCCTAAGCCCCAAACCGCCGCGCCTGTATATTATACAGTGACGGTAACTAGAAACCGTAAGCTCTTTTCAAACTACCATAGGGACTGCAGTATTTCTGGCTTACTTTTGAACTTGGGCACTCTTTTACTAACTGACGATTCAATTTTTCAGACGTAAAAACCGGTTAGTTAGCATAAACTCTCCGATAATAAGCTAGAACAATTTGTGATCAATTTGCTAATCCCCAATAAGAATACCAGACCGTCACTATTACCAGTGCTGCCGCGCCGGTAACATCAACTCAGTGCGTCACATATACAACCACATGCACTCTCACGGTACCTCAATCTGTTTATGTAACGGTCACAGACACTGAGACCTCGAGCGAGGTGGTTACCGCAACGCAATACACCACTATAACAAGCGTTAACACTGAACCGAAACCGTTACTGAGACTGAGACAGAAACCTCAGTTGCAACGACGACCTGTACTCAGAGTATCACTCTGTACTCCACTATTGTACACCGACTACGTTGTTCAGGATTACACAGTCACAAGCCTCCTCACCGCGACGGAGACTGACGTGGAGACCGCTCTACGTACCGAAACCGACTACGTGACGGAGGTGGATACAGAGACGCAGAGAGTGACAGGAACTGTTTACATGCCAACTACTGTCCTAGTACCAACCACTATTGCCCAACCGACGACGATTACAAATACTGAGACGGAGACCGAAACGGAAACCCAGACCCAGACCGAGACGGATACTATCATGCAGTACTCCACTGTTACCGTAACCGATACCGAGACTACAACGGAGAGCTTTGCGCAAGCTCCCGTCATGATTACAATTACCAGTGTACCCGTGGCAGTCACAGTCACGGTTACCGAAACCACCACATCAGTCTCCCCAACCACCATTGCTATTACGACAACCGAGACGTCTGTTGTTCCGACGACTTACACCGAAACGGATACCGTAACCGTAACGCATGCTCCGGCTCCAGCGCAGACTGTCACGTGCACCGTTACGACACAGAAACTGATACGGAAACCGTGACGAACGTTGCTACTAGCGTCGTCACGAGTGTGAGCACGTGCACGGTGTTCCAACCGACCACAACGACTGATGTTGCCACAAACACGGTGACCACTACCTGCACTGATACGGAGACCGTCACCGCAGCTTGCACAACTCCGTATAAGATATTCCCTTGGCGTTGATGAGCATTGAGAGATATCCTTGAATGAAGAGGAAATAGATAACACGTAGGAGCAAAGGTAGGGAGCGAGGTAATATTGAAGTCTAGTCTGGAAGTTGTGATATATTTTTATCTCCTAATAATCGATAGTTGAGGAATATGTATGCTGGTAAAGAAATATCCATCAGTCCAAAGAAGAGAAAGCTCCTGCAATTTCCTAATTTTTAAAAAATAAATTACTTAGTATGGTGTGGAGCCCGTGTTGTGAATGAAATCTACTGGAAACTAGGAATTTAGAGTAGGGCTCATAGCTTAAGCGCAAATTCCTTACAAATATAAACGTTTATTATATAATTATAATTATTTACTGTTATAGAATTGTTATTGAAACAAATCCTAGCTGCGTTTCGACGAAAGCCAGCGTAAGTATGCTAACGATGTTCTTTCCCCCCCCCTTTCTTCTCTTTTTTGGGTTTCTTAGTAATTCAGCAATTGAGAGCTCGTAAAAGCTCCAATTAATTCCAATAGGCTTTAGCTACTTAAGTATGTGTGAAGCCTTTGATTATGAGAATAACTTGAAATAAAAATTTGCTCTTAATACTCTTCGTACTTCGTTTACAACGAACCAATCTATCTAACGAGACTCCTACAAGACTTATTGTAGTACATCCTACCGGTTGAAAATAAACAAGGGTAAAAAGGTCTTCTTCAGGGCCGAAAAATTTTGCACTCTATAGAAGCGCTCTTTCGAGTGCTATCTGCTGAGCTTCTGGGTTCTGCGGTATTACCCAACGATATTCCGGTTCGTCGTCTTGCGTAGGCCATGGTTCGCGTAGATATACAGGACCGAACTCAGGTGTCGTTGTGTGCTGCCCAAGGTCTCGAATAACATAAGGTCTAGCAAGCGAGCTTGGTCTGACGGTGCCGCCGGCGGTGCAGTGAGCATCAGCACCATTTGCATAAATGTTTCTAAAAAACTCGTTAAGCTCCGCTATGGTTTGCTGCCAATATGCTTGCCACGTTACTCGCCAATATGGATTTGAATCTAGTGATTGTTTCGAGTAAGAACATTACGCGCTATTGTTCCAAGTTCAGTACAGGCCCCGCAAGCACAAGCTGTAAAATAAAGATAATTATCGTCTGCTTTCCAAAATTTTCCAATTGGATATGCTACAAGGGCTACTTTTCGTCGACAGCTGATATTGAGAGCCGTAGTCGAACACCGCATTCTGACGGAAGTGATCCGGATAATGCGATTGCGACTGTCCTCTCGGCTGGGACAGGAAAAAGTAAAAGCTGATCTGTCTGCACATGGTTGCAGTTGCGTACTTGCTTGCTATAGCGCTACTGATGGATATAGAGAAGTTTCTTAGTTTAAGATCTTCACAACGATGTGGAGTAGCTTTTTACGGGAATATTTCGAAAATATGGAGTAAGGAATTTCTAATGAGAAAGAAAAATGAGGTCTTAGCAAGGTGCAGGGTCTATTTGTTATTTGGTTTTAAAGATTTTTCTTCTACCGATAAATAACCTCCAAGCTTCTGGGTGTATAATGCCATATCATACAACGAGTTTTTGACGATTAAAGACATTATAGTGCACCCTTGAGCTCATACTTTCGAAGCGATTTTCGTTGTTTTCAATTTCGATTGCAGAAAAGCAAAGAAATAGTATTAAGTAGCTTTAGATGTGACCAGTATCCAAGATTTGTCTGTGCCGTAAACGTAGGGATGCATGATGTAAGCTTGGAGTCCTAGGCTCAAAGGAGAAAGAGGGCTTACCGCTTTTCTTCCTAGTAGTTAGAGGATAGAAAATAATCAGAAGAAATTGTCGTTGTTGAGAACAGCAGAGGCTTCAATAGTTTAGAATTTTCTTCACAAACCCAGTTCGTAGCTCAATATTTAGCATTTGCCCAGAATAAAATAAATGAATTATGTTTGGGTTACCAACGTTTATTATGACACAACCGGATGGCTCTCTGCTCCTTTAGAGGCGACCGTCCAGTAAAGATACTTACATATCGTAAGAATGGATTCTTACATAGCCGTTTTATGAGTTTATGTAGAAGTAAGGAAATTTTCAAATATTAAAGTTGGCACGCCATCGAGGCTATATCGAGAGCGTTACGGTTAGAAATAAGGCTACGTCGGAGACAAGGTTCAAGAGTCGGACTTTGTACCATCTCTCCAGTTAATTAGAGACATCGAACGAATGGTAAAGGCGTATCATCGAAACCATTTCACACATTTTAGGTTAGGAAAAATGTAGAATCGAATAGTATTTAATCTTGCCTAGAAAAACAGGCGTCTAACTTACAGAAATCCACGTCAGTAAATTATCAACCGCATTAAACGCCCTGTTCCATTTTCAATCGCTCGCCTTCTTTCTATACGCTCTCCTACTCAGGCGCTCGATAATACACTTGAATTGGATTCAGCCTGCCGCCAGGCTGTCTTATCTAAGAACTGACTATTCAGCGCGTGTGCCCTTTGCGTTGAATCTGCGTCTTTCGGTATTAACCGACGCAGTCGTGTCCGTCGATGTCGACTAACTTGTATAAATATATTCCGCTGAATAGCACGCGCCGAGCATTATCCTGCAAAATATGCAAAGAGGTAATGTCCCCTTGATCGACGGTAAAAAAGGTCTTTATCATCTTCCCCTCTTGCATGGAGATTTATGAAAAATTGACGTAAATTGTCCATCATCCTATTGAAGGCCCTGGTGGTGCAATTTCTTCCGCGTCTTCATACACAAGCTTGGCGATTTCTCTTAACTCGCTACATGCCAGGCAGCGGCGAGGCGTGAAATAGATATATTATCCGTCCTCCTTGAATCTTCTGCCGACGGCGAATGCACTTAGATCTATTTTTGATAACTCTTTTATAAGAACTTGCTATACATTTGCAAGTCTTGATCGCATGTTCTAGTCATGTTGACCTATACCATACCGCTAAATATAACTTATTCTGATTCCGATAAGGCAAATTCCGTCGAGGTGAAACTTTGAAATTCTCTAACCTAATATTTGATATATCATCGGAGGGGGATATAAGTAAATAATCAAACTCAGATGCTTAGACATAAAAGTCCACAAAAACTTGAGGATGGAGGTTTTGTTTACCACGTATTTTATTTTAATGCTTATGCTAGCTTAAATATATCTCAAACCTGGCATATTTCCAGATGTCGATTATGCTTTCGAGAATTCAAACGGCGTCTCAGGTTTGAAAAAGCTCTTTGGATTGAAATCAAACTCTATTAAGATCAGCACGAAGCTAGTCTCACGTGTAATGCGTGACAGCTGTTAACAAAATCATGAGCGTGTCAGCATCTGAAAAAAAGTGTAATGTATTAGAGGTTAAAGGGATATTTTGGATTTGATCGTATCACAGACGGTTCAAACCAATGCTTGGAGCTTCTAAGGCGATTCCCTCAAATTCAGTTCTGTATAGCTCAGATAGATCTCCTCGGTCTGTCTTCGGAGACCTCAAAGACAAATGTTACTCAAAATACGTATCTCTATAATGCAATCTATATTTAGGATATCAATCTAATATTTGAATTCTTATGCCAAACTGACGTGCCTCAGATACAATCATATTTCAACGTTCAAATTTGCGGTCGTAAATAGATAGATTTCTCTATTAGAATAAAGAAGGGATAATTCAATTGCAGGATCAACAGAAGGCTTCCAAGAGCATATAATTAGTTGGCAATTAAAGGAGAACTATTATATGATAAAAATCAATGTATAGTAGTATAATTCTGTACCATTACATCCGGAGTGATCAAAACTTGCCTCGTCGCCTTCTTTATCGTAGCTCATTTAACTAGTGTGCTCACCGTAAGGCTTCTAGGCTCTTTGGGAATAGCCATTGACACTCATATGTAACGCCATTTTCTTCAATATCGACCGGCTGACGTAGGTAGACTGTCCCGTAGGTAAGCGCTCGAGTGTCATCAAGCTTGAAATAGTGCGCCTTGTTCGAATTCGCCGCACGGCTACCGAGGCGTAGATGACCATCTTCATTTCTCCGATAAAGTTCACGATAAACCGGTTGATCTCGCCCAAGTATGATATATCTGGCTGTAATCCTCTCTAAACTTTTTTCCAACGGGGTACACCAAATTTCGCTTTTTCGAGAACAACCGCAATCATTATCGATCGGAGGATAAACGACAATGACCATCTGGCTAAACCTCTTTTCCCCTGTAGGCAGGAAAGGTAGACATTAATATCGATACACATACTGAAGGGCTTAGCGGTTCGTTTTTAGATAGAAGGTTTGCTTTTTCTCTTTATTCAGTATGATATAGTTTTTTTTTTTTGGAGGGGGGGGGAGAGACGTCAATAATCAGTAGCCATGGTCTTAATTAACCGCTGCCAAATGTTGTGGAGTGGAGGTTGTCGTAGATTAGTGAGGTCAAGTGGAGTAGTGGATTTGGATGGGGACGAAAAGGAAGGGCTAGGTAATAGAATAGGTTAAAGCGTTATTTGATTTATAATGTGATATGGCATTGCTAATGGTATAGTTTATACTCTGAACCTATCTTCCAGTTTTAGTAGACCGACGTAAAGTGCCTCAGGCAGGAAATCCATAATCGACGTCCTTATACCAATAATTTTGATACAACTTCCATATTTGAGACTCATCATTTGTAGCATTTAATGATGTTCACAGAAATTTGAACTTGCAACACTTAAAAATTAGTGCAAGCCGTTAGCGCCAAGTCGATAATCTCAATTAAACGCAATGGAGAGAATAAATCAAAGATCTACTAACGGAATGCTTCAGCAATTAGTTCTAACGTTGTAGATCTCGGGCCAAATATCTTCAAGTGTTACACACAAACGCAGCGGTAGGGGCAAACACTATTTTAAAATAGGGATGTATGAAAGCATATATCGGTCCTAGTATACTTTTACAAATTTTGATCACTTGGATCCCAAATTTCCGTACATTTGACAGGTAGCGTCTCGTTTTCAGTGGGTGGTCGTAAGCATTTGTGCATATATATACCTATCAACCTAGAAAATCGAGGGTTTTAGCAACTAAGTACATTATGAATTAAATGATAGAGATGTACATCTGAGAATCCAAAATTGCTTGCGCGCTATATCCAAACCAGCTCACTTAACTCGAGCGCCCGTGCCTCAGCCCATATGTTCTTTGGAATTACCCGGTGGCAGATATCTCCACCGATATCAAGTGGT
Organism: Pezizomycotina sp. ARF18; assembly: GCA_002224055.1. Classification (NCBI taxonomy): domain Eukaryota; kingdom Fungi; phylum Ascomycota; species Pezizomycotina sp. ARF18. The sequence goes on along the minus strand of AZLU01000104.1, from coordinate 104,699 downwards.
CTACGTAGGTATACAGCGCCATATTTGAGCTTACGAGCTTCTGGAAGACTGCTGGCATCGTAGGGGTATCCATCCGATTCACGAAGCTTCCCTCCTAAACGATGGTCTTCATTTATTTGACGGAGCTGCTCAAAACCTCGTTAACCTCCGCCAGGACATCAGTTTGAAGTTTGCTACTTGTGGAACGGCCTTCTTCCTTCTGCGTTTCAAGGCGGCTTGCAATCTTCCCGAACTCAGTGCACGCCCAGCACACGCAAGGAGTAAAGTATATGAAATTATCGTCCTCTTCAACTCTCCTACCAATAGGACACATGTTGATGTCCATTCTCCCGCTACAGGAACAACTATTGATCGGATAGAAACAATAACTGACGACATTTTTGAACAAGTCTTCCGCTCCAGGACAAGAAAGGTAGAGAAAGGTGTTTCTACACATGACTTTAGTTCTGTAAATAGTGGCCAGGCTCGTAATTTTAGTTCCTATCGTGGGGGGGGGGGGGGCGAGAGAAAGTTAAATGACAAGACACCGGTAGAAATAGTCCTATTTGGGTTGATTATATATAAAGATTATGGAATAATATTAATTTTCGTGCTAGTGTACTGGCTTTAAAGAGAGCTGAGGTCCTGATATAAGAACGAAAGTTCAGGACAGCTAGCAATGTTGTGTCTTATTTATAATTCAATAGGTCATTGAAATCCTTGAACTTATGTTCCACTACCCATCATAGAGGAATATGAAGTGAGGACCGGAGTGCGCTTCCGGTCACATTTGAGCTCCTTTGTACGGTATCTTGATACATCCTGAAAAATGGAATATACATATCATAACCTTGAGATTCCGAAGTCCTTTATACTTCGGGAAGCAACGAGATGGTTATTCATTTGGGAACTTGGAACAATCCCTGACAAACTCGCCTCCCAGAGTACGTTCCTAGTATAGCTTGAAAATCTTGATGGAAGTTCCAAAGATACTTCGTAGGGTCCGAGGCTACACATTGGCATTCTCAATATATCAACTCTCGAAATAAAGGACAAACTATTTAGCTTTGTGCTTGACAAGAATTTCAAGTTCATCTATCTCTGAAATCTGATCATTTTTTAGATATTGTGGTTTAGCTAGCCTTTCTAAAATCAGCTGTGCCTGTATTTTGTACTGTATAAATTATAAACCCAAGATCGTGACACTCTTAGAATTAACTCCATCTTTCTATTCAAGAGTCCTGAAACGCCCTGGCATTCACCGGCTTTCTCTCCTTCCCTCCCTCTCTCCCTCTCTCTATACACCCACTGAATTCTTGACCGGTTTCTAGGTATACATATTAGTCTATTGCCTGTTCAAAGGCATGGCCGAATAAAATTATCCTTGTGATCTGAAATACCCTATTTACAAAGGGAGATCGATCGCATTAATAGCCTCCTTTTTTTTTTTTTTAGGAGAGCTTGACTAAGGCATGCATCAGTCTAGATCGATCATTCCTCAACTTGTATGCATACAAGAGCCAAGTTTGTACAGTCTTCGTTTTTTAACTTAGCAAGTTACGTAAGAGGAAAGAGTGGACTTCCACCTCGTTTTCTGAAATTTTTTCGACGTGTTGTTAAGCCGTTTTAAGCAATTATTAAATGTAATGCACGCAACATACATCCAGCCACGAAGAAAAGCCACAATAATACTATAATAGCAACAACAGCTACAAATAAATACTTAAGTAATTAAATAAATAAATAAATAAATAAATAAATATTAGGCGTGAGCACAAGCACTAGTAATTACCTTCCCTACTAACCTGGCGCGAACGGGTGGGAGGGGTTGGGTGGCTTGGCCCTTTTCCCCCCCGGGAATATAACGCACAGCAGCAGTAGCAGCTAGCAGAATTATCATGAGCACTAGCTTTTCCTTTCCAAAATTGGGCATGTGGAGCTGCAAAGCGACACTACTATTGTCCCTTTCCTGTTATTAAGTAACCTCTCAAGGAAAGGGCGTGTCTTTCTGCCCCACGTGCACTTGATTTGACGTCAATTACTGCCGTTTTAAGCCAATAATTGCGCATGCCATTTTGGCGGCAACGGCCTAATTTCCCGTAGCAAAGTACAAGTTTGCGAGCGTGCAGTTGACGTTCCACGAGGAATGTATATGCTGTGACGGCAAAATCTCTATACCGGCGAAAAATAAACCAAAATGAGGATTGACGAGCATTGAAATGGGAATACTCTTAGGAGAGGAAAGAGAGACCGAAAAATCTCTCTAGATCAATCTTAGGCTTACGCCTTCTAAATGGGTTGCGCACTGTTTCTTCGTCCCGGAGAAAGGGCGATAGGGACGAGAAATGTCATAATTTGCGAATAAACAACAATGCTCTCTCATCTCTGGCCATTGCTCACCATCGGGCAAGGAAGGTGGAGTCTTACTAGATGGCACCAGCTTTACTGAAGGGCGATGGATATTTTATTGATATGTATAACATATTCCTGCCTTGAGCTAAGAAATTAAACAAACTACCTAAGGAAGGGGGTTCCGTTGGTCTTGAGGAGACAGGTTAAATCTGACTTATTAGGTGAGTACGAATTGGTTAACACCTACTTAAGAATATATTGTCTGCTAAATACAAATAATCGCTAGCCCTTGGGAATTTTCCATCGGCACTCAAGCAGCCATCCAAATACTCAGGCGGGTCAAGTTCAATAGGCTGAAAAGGGATCTGGCGGATATCATGATTTGAGCTCCGAATGAGAAGGGCGCTCTCACTATTTTTCTGGTATTCAGGGCACTCCCGGTACAGATAGGCGTAAAACTCGTTTACGTACTTAGTCAACCTAATCATGATGTCTCTAATTCCCATATTGCTTTGTAGTGAGCGATCCACACTCCGTGCAATTCTCTTAAAGTATGCGCAGAAGTTGCATTGATAGCAAGTGGTGTAGTATTGGTATTCGCGGTCCTCGGCCCAATATATCGACTCCCATCACGTCAATCTTGACGGATATTTCTCATGACAGCTGGATATACCGCAGCCAGTCTTTGCCTTGGTGACATGGCGGAGCACGAGGTTTTTCAGATCTTTCTCGCCGGTTGGGCAAACGAAATAAATCGCTACATGCTCGCACATATTTATCAATGGCTATAATTTGAAGGCAAAAGGGCTTTTCTTTCCTGAATATCTGATTTGTCGAAAATTCTAGGAAATGGCTTTCCTGTGTAGGATTATTTGTTGCAAAGAGTAAAGAGCTCTGACAATGCAAGTGTCCGTTTGCAATCGAATTAGTTAAACCACGTATTGATTGATATATTAATTGCTTTATCGGTAGAATATTGTCTGTCGGTTCATGACACGTCTCATCGAGCTTTTGTATCATCACGAGTTCACGAACCGTCAAAGAAGCCTTTCTGAGACCCGTAAAAACGCTCAAGCTTAGTGCTTCCTATTATTGTCATTTGATATAACGCATCACCTTATATTACTTAGGCACTTAACGATACTCTTATCGGTAGCTCACCCAAAGTTTTCAACCACTGATGTGGATGACTTTTTTTTTTTTTTTTTTTTTTTTTTGGGTTGGGGGTTGGTTAACGCCTATCCGTTAGAGGGCCCCAAAAGACGCTCCAGATAAAATAACACATTCTGTAGAGAGGTACGAGACTAAGTAAATTTATATATCAGTATATTGTAATGGAAACATTCTCAAACTTGATCAGTTGAAAGAAAAGAGAATCCCCACTTGCTGCGAATAATAGCAACAGATGTGTCCCATGCCACTTGATAAAATACGCTAGAATGATATGAGTTCGAAGATACCGTACTCAAAAGCTCCAGTCTCATTCTCTCTACTTGAGTTCGAGAATAAGGTATTTCATGAGAAGTCCCAATCCGATCACTATTTAGTAGCCTTCTAGATGGGCTGTTCCGATCATGACCCATCTGGTCATAAAATATTTCGCACAAGTTTAAAAATTGGCATCAAACAGATTGAATCCTCTTTCCTAAAAACAAACATATTCTTGCCTAGTTCTTTAGCTCCTCTTTTCCCTAAAGATGTGCTACGAATTGTCATTTTACCTTGCTTGCCCCCATTCTGAAAGGGATAATCCAGAGAATATAGTGCGATTTTACTCACGCCTGCGTTGAATGTAGACGTGAGAGGCGTTGCGCTCAAATCAAAAACGTCGGGTACATGCCATTGGTAATCTCTGTCCCCGGAGAAGACGATGACTACGAATACTATACTCCCTGCGACTGCGAGTTATGTGGCCGCTTGCAAGATATTGCCAATCGGTCTCGGAATAGACTTGGTGTTATGGAAAACCAGCGTGTACTAGCCCGCTTCCGCCTAAGGCTGAACATCTTCACTTCCTGCACGAAAATTACAACCTTGGTTGGGACGCTCCTCTGGCCTATTCTGACGCCAGGGAAATAAACGGCTTCCATTTCGTCCTATACAAACGCAAGAGCCCATAGTTGTGGATTACCTGATACAGTGCTACTGGCGAATCCCAAAGCGCGAGCGTGTAATCGAGAGCAACTTATAGGAGACAACCGGTCTTATACCTATCTTAAGTACCAGCTGTCTTAGATTAGCCTAAGCTTTGAAAGATTATTCTTCTTTAGCAACCTTTTACATCTTTCAAGTTAAACATTTGTAACTAATAAGAGAAAATCACCTTTATCCAATTCCGTCATAGAGACTACTTGCTACAACACAATTGGCTATCCATATTCCTACTATCAGCGCCTAGGCTAAAAGTTACTCCACTAATCAATATCTAATCCATGTTGGTATTCTATGTCCCTAAATATACGTAATAAACCATTTTATCCTCGAAGCTAGATTGTACAGTCTAGATATATCTTTCTGTAATATTTGCCTTCATGGATGCAATGACTACCCCTATAATCTGCTAGTGCTAAATTTGAAGTCGCTCGCTTTCTGCCTGTCTATGCTTTTATGAACCAAGTTGGGATATTTAGAATTATACGGACATAAACAGTATTTATCCGCTTTCTTAGTATATTTCCCCACAAAGATAAAAAGCTACCCCAATGGCACACACTATGGATTCATAATCTTCTCTGCTTTGAAGGGTTCTAGGATCCGGTCCTCTACGAACCCATATTTGGTCCCTAGACGGAAATCTTAACGAATTGAAGGACTGAGATTGACAAGGATTGTATTAACTGCCGAAAGGCTGCATCGCCTTGGTAGTTCAGAATCTGGACCGTGTTCAACACAACTTATACTCTGATGAATCCCCTTGCGTACTAATAATTCTAGCCATATATGGTATAAATGAAAGCGGAAGGAAAATTTTTTCACCTGTAATATATTCTCTCCTTAGATCGTACAAAAGCGATGCTCTAGACTGTGATATTCGTGCCTGCCCCGGCAGTTCCTTTGCAACTAGTTTCGCGTGAGACACGGTCTAACTTTACCCGTGGATAACAAGGTTGAAAATCTGGAAGCCGCTAACAGCTCTATCAGATACAATGAAATATCTATATTAGAAGATACGTGATACACAAGTAGAAAAATCATTAACCAAGGAGACTCCGGTGGTTATGGTATTCAAGAAGGAAGGAGGGAGTTCAAATTTAACGGCAGGGCTCGAGAATCCGTGATCAATATCTGTGAGTTTATCAAGTCACTAGATTTCTTCTATGGTGTATATATATATATATATATATATTTGCCAGCCTTATTACATATAAAGTCGCAACGCGTAGCAATCTATATGTATCTTCTCAAATTTTCTTGTCCTTCTCCTACAAAACTTCATTCTAACCTAGACATCAGTGTCGGCTATCATGAAATTCTTCTTAGCTATCTTCTTTACCTACATTCTGGTAGTTGCGGCGACACCACAGCCCCCTTACCCTCGCTTCAACTTCACCCTAAACTACGCTAGCGGTTCAGGCTGCCCCTCCGGCTCTGTCGATGTTGTTTACGCCCCTGATGGCTCTTCAATCGGCCTACGTCTAAACAACATGACTGCGTCCGTCGGCTCTGGCGTATCCCGCACTGAAGATACAAAATACTGCTATGTAATCCTCAAGCTTACGGTTCCTCCCGGCTGGCAGTATTTAGTCGCCCACACGCAGTTTCAGGGCCGCGGTATTATTGATGCCGGCGTGCAAGCTACATTGACGACAACTTACACTTCGAACCACATCGAACAGGGAACTTCAGAGGTCCCTGTACCAGCGCCGTGGCATGGAGGGTTCAATCTAGGTGGCGATATACCCGTGGAGGAAAGCAGGTTTACGGTTTCGGAGCTGCGCAGGATTTGGGTGTGAATACGGAACTTAAGATAAAGGGCGTGCAGCACGGGCAGGCGCATGGGATTGTCCCGAAGCTGTTCAATTGATAAACATATTACAGTGGCGGAGATGTAAGATGCCGAGTACTTCGTGAATCAAAAGAGGAGAGGAGATGAGCGGGATACACGAACTATGAGTAAGAGAAGTATATATAGTTGTCTAGAATGATTCCCTGCTCTATAACGCAGAGGAGAGAGAGAAGTCATGCAAAGTCTCAATTACTTCAGATTAAAATACCATTCGAAGTTTCACTCCAGTCAATTCAATTATTTATATACATATATTGGAAATTATCTACACTCTAGATAACACTTTTATGATAAAACCTTGCAATATTATAGAAAAAAAAATGTATACTGTCATACTTATTGTCATTATTACTCTGACCTCCGCTTCATAGGAGTATCCTATTGCATTAAGCACGCTATTTTGACGAATATGGGAGCAGTACATGTTATAGCGGCTCTTGCTAAACCTCCACTCCAAAGTATCCAAAGCCTTCTGCTCTGGAGTTTCCCTAATACTGGACAATAAATCCTCAATAAGATAGGTTTTAGGCTTCATACCAATAGTAGAGATGAGATTACAAGGACATGCAATCTTAACGGAATATAAGCCTCAAGCCAATCTTCCCTCTTATAATCATGTGAGTTCGCAATTCTCTTGTTTCAGCCTCATGAGCTGTTTCGCTAGTGCTTCTAGGAGTAGGGCACGTTCTGAAATCAAGGATCCTGCATAACGGAACCGTTGTTCTTTCTTCTTTCTTCTTCTCTTTATCTTTACGAACCGGTAATCCAACAGAACTGGAATCGTCAAAGGCCCGAGGCTGTTTGGAGTTTGGGAAGGATAGAGAATCAAGATGGCAGAAGCTATCGGTTTAGTAGCGAGCGTCATCGACGTCGCGGATCTCGCTAGGAGCGTCACAACCGCGATCTGCCGATACGCCAGAGACTACAAGAATGCGCCGGACGACTCAAGAGGCTACGAACCGAATTGCTCTCTCTAATCGGTATACTGGGCGTCTCAAAGGACAGGGCTCATGAAGACGCGTTTGATGGCGGTGATACCGACGAAAAAAGTAGGAACCAGCTTAGCCTCGGAAGGCAGACCACTTTGGATCTGTCAGCAGGTCTTACAGTCAATGATGGAGAAATTAAAATTAGGAGGCGCGCATGAAGAAAAATTAGGCGGATTGAAAAGAATTCTTTGGCCTTTCAAGGAGAGTGAGATTAAGGATTACCTAAGTAAGCTTGAAAGAGCGAAATCTATTCTTGAGCTTTCGTTAGTTAAGGATTAGAGGTTAGTATAGACCCCCTTAAGAGTGTGCCTAAACCTTCAACATAACAGATATGTATACATGGTACTGGGTTTAAATATGTTCTCAAGTATTGTCATGGAGGAAATACAGCAGATGTGTCGTGATAGAAAAATCTTTCATTGGATACATATCGCACCGTTATACACCTACAAGAAACACAGCGCTTTTCAAGCTACCTTCGACTCTCGCCAAACAGGTATCGATTCTCTTCAATATAAATCTAATATAATAACATCAAAGGCTATGCTATGAGTTGTTGGTGTACGTCGATGCTAAGTTCTATCTAATTCTTTTTCGATGACGAAAAGGAAGCTCTAAATGGTTATATAATCGCGTTTATTATAAACAGAATTACCAGGAAGCTAGAAAGTTGCACGAAGGAACAGGAGATTGGTTCACGAAGGGAAAAGTCTTTACCAGGTGGTTTGCTGGAGATAAGCGCCTTCTTTAGCTCTCCGGTATTCGTAAGTTTTATTACATCAAGTATTACATTGACTTGTGCACAGGATGATTAACTTATTCTCCTTAAAGCTGGCGCTGGGAAAATCATATTGGTGTAAGGATTCTCCGTGCATGTAACCCAATTCTTTGGGGGAAATCAACCAGGTGCAAGGCATCATAGGAGTGAGCTTTCGTTAAAGAATATACATTATATCGTCCCGAACATTAAACGTCCAGGGTTATACCTGGTCAGTTTTCAATAGAAAACCGTTGCACATTAATCACTAAGCAGAACTTCGCAACAGGTCTTCCACTATCGAGACAACAATAGCAGCAAAAACCCAGGGCTGAGTGCACAAAAACGCCGCCTGTGTATATTTCTACTCTCATTCAAAGAACAGAAGAAGCAGATCACCACCAATATGCCGTGCTCCATTCTGTCTCAAATAGGCCAGCAAGTGCCTTCTAAGACTTTCCGAAAGATCTCCTCGCCTTATACGAAAATTATAATATGAGCAACGGCTCGCCAGACTGCACGGAGCTTATAGGCGAAATCACAAATATTTGCACGCAGTTTGAAAGAATATACGTGTTTTTCGACGCGCTGGATCAATGTCACAGATCGGATGAAGAAGAGGAGAACCCGTTTGACTCTATCGAGCAACCACCGGAAATACCGGTCATCGGTATGATCGTGACTGGTCGGAAGGAGACGAAAATCGAGAAGGTATTAGACGATCTTTTGCTCTAATCGATTTCGATCGAGACAAGCTCAACCAATTACGATATAGAAGTATTCGTAAAAGCCATAATGGACAGCGATAGGAATTTGAAACATTTAAAAGCGTCATTTAAGGAAGAAATAATGAAAGGTTTGGTGGCTGGGGCTCAATGAACGTAATTTTTTCTATCCATTGGCTTCTCAGGTAGACTGTTGTATTATTACGAATATCGGACTGCCCAGAGCCTAAACCTGAGTTTATTTAGGTCCCGCTGGTAGAATGCCAGGTGAGCTCCATCAGAAAATGTAGAACGCCTACTCAGACGAGTTCTACATTAAAGAAACTTCCGAAGACTTTGTACGATACCTACGATCGAATACTAGAAAATACTCCTCCGGATGACAAGGAGTATCTCCGGCGAGCCCTCGCCTGGATTATGTGGGCATCTGCGCCTCTTACCCTTCATCAGTTAGCCGAAGCCATGATAGTAGCGCTAGGCTCCGAAAGCTTGGACGAAGATACCAGATTCGGGACTACACATCGACCTAGACGAACAGTTCGAGTTAGAATGAAACCGACTCAGTGCTTCTTTTGGCAATCAAAAGTATTACTGGTAGTCTAGTCACGTTCGAGAGTTGGGCTCGTAGTCCGCACGAAAAGAGATTACGTTTTAGTCTGGCACATTACAGCGTTCAGGAATATTTAACCTCGGAAAGGCTAGTTGGTAGCTCGCTCAAGTATTTCAGCCTAGGAGAGAAAGAAGGAAACGAACTTATGCTTAACAGCTGCTTGACGTATTTACAGTGGAGCCAATTTGACGTTATTGGTCCTGTAAGGGAGTGACTCGATGAAAGCTGCATCGACATCGAACCGGATTATCCACTGTACTTCTACGTTGCCAACGGTTGGCATAAGTGCATAATCTCCCAGGAGCAGGAGAAATCATTGTTATCCACGGCGAAAAAATTTCTACAAGTTGAGCTGGTGCCTGGATGTTTCTGGCTGTGGAGATTCGTAATCGATATATAACTACCTCATAGAAAGGAACCAGACGACGACTACGGCGGTCCGCTAAGTGATATGTCCGGTCTGGGGCTATCCCTGGCTGTGCGAGACTTAATTGGCAAAGGTGTTCGACCTAGGGCGATGAATTTCACATTGCACAACGCTACGAGGATAAATCACGCGGAGGTAATGAAGGCCTTAGTAGACGTTGGAGGAGTCGATATTAATATGAGGAACTACGACGGCGACATGGCCATCCACGTGGCCGCGCAGAATGGAAACGTCGAGGCAGATGTCAACGCTCGTAGAGTTCGCCCCAAAGTGTCCAAATTCGCTCCTTTGTATGGGGCTAATCCGCGCACTGGCAAGAGGGAAACTGTCAAAAAAACAGTAAACATAAAGAAGTTTTGTCTTTACTCCTAAAAAGCGGTGCACATGTACAGGAAGCTGAACTGCATCCTGATTATAAGTGCATCTTGGCTACCTCTCCGGAGAATGACATGCTTCTAGCAAGTAGTTATTTGTATGAGGAACTGTACGATGAGGTGATATAGAGGCATGTATTAGCTATATTAAATATTATCTTTATATTTGGAAAATTTTTGGAGAATATCGACAATCCTTAATCTATTAGACCGTATGTCTTAACTTGGCCTATATCTTACAAGAAACGTAACACCGGCTATTAAAATATAAATACGATCTTCAAATAAAGCCAAACCATTGCATTAGTGGCCCTAATTGATATGAATTTCATCCTACCTATATTAATGGCATAGCTACGGCCACGTTTTTAAATGGACATCTAGCAGTTCATAAACGAACGCTTAGGCGCTCAACATTCTGGCAACTGTTACGATCTTCGTCTATTTGGAATAAGGCCAATTATAGCTATATATGGTGTTATATTAATAATAATATATTATATTGGTAGTATATCCTAATACTAGCAATTGGAACGCGTATTCAAGCGCATACCCAAGAATTTCAAAGGAACTCATGATCTTCAAAGCTCCACCAGCATGGCTCGTGTTTTCTATTAGGGTAACACATCCATGAAGCATTCTCTTTTACGGATGATGTTAAATCCGAAAGGGCAGTTTCCGTTTCTGTCCCTTCTCCTTTTCTTTTTCGCTCGCTCTTTGTTCGAAGATATGTGGTGCTTTATTTAATTAATAAGCGCGCACAGGCCGGTAAAACCGGAACCCTAGCTCTAAATTCTCTAAACGTTGTCAATGCCCAGCTTCTAATTTGTCAAGTTTCCTAAAACCCCCCAAGACATGCAACGTTCGTATACCTTGTATCCCCGTACAGCGCAAAAAGTATACGTACAAATAGGAAAGTATAGCGAACTTTGGAGTAAGAGGCTGAACGTGATACACGTAGCCTATGTGAAACCGGAGACCGGAAAATCAACACCCGAAAACCTTTTTTAATGGTTCGGTATATAAGGTACCGGTACTAGTACTTCATCAGTGGTTTTACTGGCATGCAAGGGTCACATTGCCCATACAATCGTAAATGTAAACCACTTTCTCACGTAATAATTTCTCCGGTTGGAGCAATTCGGAGAAGACTTGCCTGCAGGTGATCGAGAACAGCGGTGTGGATGCGACGGCAGGACCGCAAGCGTCGTGCAAGGGATTGAGTCTCAATAGAGCAATTGAAGTACATGGAAGGTGCCTTTTTCTCCCCACGTTGAGCACTATCGGCCGACATAGGGAGATGCTCTGGCCAATCACAAGCGCTCATGTAACGATATCTCCCTCGTTCGCTTCAGAACAGGAAAATCCTAAATTCCGTTAAATTTACCCGCCAAGATTCAAGCAACTTCGCGTGGAGATCAAAGGATGGCAGTGAAGCTGTTAGTTCGATGTATATCGTGATATAATTAGATCTTCCAAATGTTTATACGTAATTGAGAGCTTTAACACTTTGATATCGATGATGTTTCGTGGTATATATCGTGAAGCCAATGATTACACCGGTGATCTCAATCTATATTAGCGATATTTTTGTTACTTACTTAGGTAAATAACTCTTTTTTTTTTTTTTTTTTTTTTTGCCGGTGCCTAATTCGGCAACAAACCGCAACGACCAACAAGCCAAAATTGTCGCCGCCTATGATCTAATTCCTCTCTTAAAAAAATATCTAATAGCAACCACAGCTAGCATCACCAGCAATAAACCGTTCTCATCATCATCAACGTCACTACCACGCTTCATATCAATACGACGGCCTCAAAGCTCTGAGCCTTTTATGCTCTTTAACCCTCACGAATCGGACTGGACCCCGGTGGTGGTTCTCGTCGTGTCCCACGACGAACTCGCCAAGAACTTTCCTATGGAGGCTTTAGGTTAAGAGACTTCCCAAATTCTCCCTTGCCTATGACACGTCGCGCCCGAATAGTCAGTTGTGCCAAGCGGGTGCAAGTTCATGGATGGTCACGGGACTTCACCCTGGGCATCTTCATATCAGGTTACATAGCTTCGATTCAGCGGTGGGGTTCGTTGAGTTCGTTGGATGTGCATAGATAAGACCACAAGGTTGTCGGCCACAACTCACGTAACACGATAGGATTCAAAAACACCATTTGTTTCGTTATCAACGGCTTGGCGGTCCTCGCGTCCAGTGGTATACTTTCCCTTGTGGTTCGAGGTTTGCTGGGCAGATGGCTAACATTCTGGTAGGTGTTCAAGGCCATAGTGGTCTAATAGCCGGACGGAAGTTGTCGAGGAGTAAAGTTGAAACGATATCTCAGACTAACCGTCAAGTCAAGTCAAGCTCGACGTATTCCAAGCTTCTGGCTTCATCGAGGGATCAATGTCTAGGCAGCGAAAAGTCACAGGAGTGGGTGGATATTTTGCCCCACGCGTGCGCAAGAGCTTAAATATACGTCCCGTGGCGAAAGCCCCCCACCTGCCATCCACATCCTCTCGCTTCTTTCTCCCTCATTCGACAATATCGGAATCCCTCTTAATAGGGCAGGGTGAGACCCTTTTTCCCATCGGGGCTTTCGCATTTTCGAATTCCGGCTTTCTACTTGACGCGCATGCATCATGCACGGAAGTTAAGTTTCGCCTCTCACGTTCTGCGTGCGCCGAGGCCCTTTCTCAACGACTGTCTAGACGCCGAGACGCGATTATCTTAGGATAACACCCTTGCAATATGCATAGGGGAGATAGGGGACCACAACATTTCTCGACTATCCCGACTGCACTGGAACCAGGTAACCGACTTTGGCTTGCGAATCTAGACGTGATATAGTTCGTCCAGAGGTGGGAATTTACCGAAAGCTTCCCTCTACCGTTACGCAAAGAAGCTAGGGCCTCAACGTGATCACCATCCCGATGCCATGGCTTGGCTCTCTTTCTCTTGCACCTGGAGTTTTCTTTTCTTTCTGGCTTGCTCGGTGCATGGGATGATCACAATGACTTTCGGTCGCTGATCCGATGGGAAAGTCATTCCACTCCAAACAACAGACTTTGTTCTTATCTATCACCATCGCTAGTTTTCTTGGCTGGTGTATACAAGTTCGGTTCATCCCAGCCGAAAAAGCAAGGAAAAGGAAGTTTGGACGGTGGAGAATATCCTAGCCATTCATAGGCGTGATGCTTATCTCGCACTTGAATGATATAGTGAGATTGGACGGCGACGTTGACTAAGACGCGTTATTCTTGTCTCGCAAGCCTTTGCCAGCAAGAGGAAAAGGGTGTCCTGTGGTCCCGAGGGAGTGGAACTGATAAGCTCTATTGTTTTTGTCTTTATTAATTTGATTCACATTCGCGTGAGCTGTGTGGCGTAGGGAAGAAAATTCGGCGAGAAATTATTGATATTTTGCCAGAAGGGTGTTCTCTCTTCTCGAATGCACACAAGGAAGTCCTTTGAGCATTCCCTCCTAGCAAGGGAGCCTTTTCAGGACGTCAGAATAGTAATCAATCCCTTTGAGGATTGCAAGTTTTGCGAGATATGAATAACCGCCGGTAATCTATTACCGGTGGAAATGATTTTACCCAATGGCCCAAGAAAGCGCGGCAATATTGTTATTCAATGTTTTAGTCAAGTGGTAGATGTTCTCTACCAGGTTTCCGAAGTCACCCGACGCTCATTTCGCTAGAAACTTTTGCACACGTTCACCAAAATCGATACAACGGACATCCGACTTCTTTGCAAAAGTTTTTATGAACCCATTTATGATATTCTCATCCTTTGCGAGGATGAAAGGAGTACACTTATAGGCGACGGTGGAAATGAAAGCACACTGGCGCTGTGGATTGATTCCTGTTGGACCCACTACCAGACAAGCGTCAGATATAAAAATGTGGCATGCGCCATACTTATCGGAAAAAATCTTAGGAACCGTCGTCGTCGTTATCTATGCCAAGCCGCGAGTAAGTCGCCGAAAACGTGTTGGGGGAAATGGACCCAATAATTTTCGCCTTATCAGACGAATACTTACCTATTAACATGTGCAAAACAGCAATAGCAGCTGTATCGACTCTTCCTTTCGCCGCTTAACAATCACAAATTAGGACGTTTACGAAACTCCTTTGGGGCCATCAATCCGAGAAGAAGATGCGTCGGCAAGGGCAGAAGCTTTTTTTCGGCTGTTCTTGCAGAGTACAAATTTCACCTCTCATCCACTCACTATGTACATCTGCTGTACTTATCTCTGAGACAAAGGGGAACGGAACCGAACGCCACCACCAAAAGAAAACGCTCGCCATTATTGCGGTTCTTATCTCTTGGCACGACATCGGGCAAAAATTTTAGCCATACAAATTCCGTTCCTTATCTTCGAATTTCTCTTACATCACCATCGGCCGCCGACAGGACACCACCACCACGATTACAACTTCCTGCCGAAGAAGCTTCTTTCTCTTCTATGCAGAATGCGAAAAAGGTAATAATGATATAGTTTCAAAGAGAACAAGGCAGAACTAAGCGAATACTTGAGCCATCGAGGTGGTTTCGATGATTGCTATTCGCTTTAGTTTTGTTTTTTATTAATATTTATCTGAAAAAGATTAATCGCCGCGATATTCGCAAACCGAGTTTCTTCCAATCGATTCGCTCCATTTGAGTTTATTCTAATCACCACAAAACGGATACCCTGCCGTTTCTTAACACGCATGGTCATGGACCGCGTGACGGGAAGACAGAGAAGCTGGTCACCGTGTTTTACTTTTAACGTCGCCGACGTATGGAGAGGAGAACCTATCCACAATCTGGTCAGCTTGGAGGTTTTTTAGTTAATGGTTACCATTAATCTTGCTTTCACTATTCCCAAGTGATTCTTGGAGCCCCAAATGCTACTAACCCCGGTTCCGAGAACTTGGGATATCCTTTCACAGTTAACGCCTGGAGTCTTATGGTATGCACTATATTTGCAACAGCAGCCTGTTAAAAAAAGAGCGATTTTTTGGGGTATTTTTGGTCTATCCCGTGAAAAAGATAATCGTATTCTATGCTCCGTAACGGAGCAAGCTTTTCTTTAGGCGAGGAAAATATTTGTCCGTCGAACGAGACCTTATGTTTTCGTTTTCTTTCATCGCCGGAGGGATCTTCCCCTATAGGCCCGCGTCTTGGCTCGCAAAGGACTAAACACGAACACCCCCATCTCGCGAAAGGACCTGAGGAAGCGACGAAGAGGTGATCTTCCTTCTTCGCCGCTATGACCAAGAGAAGAAAAATAATAGAATATATAATATTCATTATTATAGAAATCATCTATCTGAGACCCGTTACTATTCGATGGCAAAAAATAAGGTTGTTTTGACCAGTTCTTTCTTTTTTCCAATTTTTTTCCTTTTTCTTTTTCGACACAGGGGTGTTTCTGCAAGTGAGAAATTGCTCTATTTTTGATTTTTGAACTCATCCGGTGAAAGAAAGAAAACGATGGGCGGTCATAGCGATGGAAACCCCCATCAAGATAGTGCATACGTATACGGAATAAATCTCGTTCCTTGCACCCATTTTTGCTGCTTTCTTTTTCTTTCCTCTTTTTTTTACTTCTATAACTGTATTTGCTTTTTCTTTCTATATTTTCTTTCTCTTGTTCCTTTCTCTCTTTGCTCAATTCAATATCCACAGGGCTATAGCTAACTAGATCCAAGCAGTTACTTATCGAGAGATGGCCGTTGCTTTTTTTTTTCTCTTTGGTAATTCGTTTTTCAAATTCGGTGTGTGTTGGTCGAACCAGGACCACGGCCCATAGGGTGTCCTTTAATTATTTTTTTATTTTTATTTTATTTTTATTTTATTTTTATTTTTATTTTTATTTTATTTTTATTTTTATTTATTTTATTTTATTTATTTTTATTTTATTTTATTATTTTATTTTATTTTTTTATTTATTTTATTTTATTTTATTTTATTTTATTTTATTTTATTTTTATTTTTTTGCTTGTTCGTTTCTGGTGCGAGAGATGACAACCCAACCCCAGGGCAATACAAATCCGTTGTGACAGTTACAATTCTTCAAGGGCGTGAGAGAAGAAAAGAGAAGGAGGAGGAGGTCTAAGGGAGGCGAGGATTCAATAAAAAGAAATAAAAAAAAAATAATAATAATCAATCAAAAATAAAAATACCGAACAAATGTTCTGCTTCTTCTTGATATTTCGACAATGCCTGTCTATATAAACCAGCCTGTCCCGGCCGACCTCCCTTCCATTTGTCCCTTGCAAATCATCTAGGATTTTCATTATCCCCTCTCTCGATTGAATTGTCAATCTAACGAACCAGAAGGAGGATTGAGAAAAAAGGAGATTAAATAGACATATAATCTCTCTTTTTGTCATCTTTTTTCCTTTTCTTAAACGAAGTCTCACCTCGTATCGCAAATTTATCGTTGATCGAAATTGCAAGCGAACTACTTACAGAAACGAGCACGACAAAAAAACACCTCAATTATTATTTTTATTTTTTTTATTTTTTTTTTATTTTTTCCTTTTCTTTTACGTACATCGACATTTACTGGTGTAAACAATGTCGACGAACGCTAACTTGACGGGCCCACTGGGGTGATTCGCGTAAGTGTTTCGTTTTCATCTTCTCATTATTATTGCTGTTTTGTTACCTAGAGGTTTCTATTATTTACCGATCAATAAAATGGAAAAAAAGCTGACGTTATATTTTTCTTCTGCTTTCGGAAAGTTACACATGGCTTGGAGATGAACAATCAGTACAATCGCGGGACATGGCATGGGTGCTCGTAGCTGCGGTGCTGGTGTGGATCATGATTCCGGGAGTCGGCCTTTTATATTCCGGCCTCGCGCGCAGACATAGCTCGACCGCGCTTCTCTGGCAGAGTATGGTGGCGGTCGGCGTCGTTAGTTTTCAATGGTAAGCTTTCGAAATACCTATAATACCACAAGTTTCTCAATTATCAGAATATCGTAGCTAAACTGCGCCGCAAAAATAGGTTCTTTGGGGTTACTCGTTGACCTTCTCCCACACCGCCGCCCGTTCATCGGCGACCTTGCCAACTTCGGATCGAAAGATGTACTCGGCGCGCCTAGCGTCGGCTCGCCCCTAGTACCCGATATCCTGTTCTACCTCTCCAGCTCGTCTTCGCTGCGTTACCGGTGTCCTCATGCTCGGAGGAGCCATGGAGCGCGGAAGGCTCCTGCCTAGCGCCGTATTCCTCTTCATGTACGTTTCCATTCCTTTATAAGCAATGACCCAATTACAATATTTTTAGGTTTTTTTTTTCTGTTTCTAATGTTTCATGAATTATCAGCTGGGAAACGATCGTCTACAACCCTATCGCCTGCTGGACCTGGAACTCCTCCGGCTGGCTGTACAAGCTCGCTCCCTCGACTTCGCCGGCGGCGTCCCGTCCACATGACGTCCGGCGCCGGAGCCCTCGCCTACGCCCTCATCCTCGGCCGCCGCCAGGGTGAATTCGGCGGCAAGATGCCCGTCTACAAGCCCGGAAACGTCTCTTCACCGCCCTCGGAACGATCTTCCTGTGGTTCGGCTGGTTCGGCTTCAACGGCGGTTCCGCGGTCAACATGACCATCCGCTCCATCTACGCCGCCGTAAACACTAACCTCGCGGCCTCCTGCGGCGCTATTACGTGGTGTATTATGGATTACATCCGGAAGGATAAGAAGTGGTCGCTCGTTGGTCTTTGCTCTGGTGCTGTTGCTGGTTTAGTCGGTATTACGCCTGCGTGCGGTTACGTGCCTATTTACACCGCCGTACCCATCGGTGTTCTTGCGGCTGCTGGTGCGAACTTTGCGTTGACCTTAAGCACATTATTAAAGTCGACGACGGCCTCGACGTCTTCGCGCTCCACGGTGTCGGCGGTTTCATCGGGAACGTCTGCACGGTTTCTTCGCCGCCGACTACGTCGTCGCGCTCGACGGAATCTCTTCGCTGCCCGGAGGCTGGATAAACCATCACTGGTCCAGCTCGGCTACCAGCTCGCCGGCTGCGTCGCTATCTCGCGTACTCGTTCACCGTCACGACCGTTCTGCTGCTTATTATCGATAAGATCCCCGGGATGAAACTGAGGATTCCGGAGCACCTTGAGCATAGGGGTGTCGACGAGTTGGATATGGTGAGATGCTGATCGAGTATGGTATTCAAGAGGTGCTCGAGGCGGGTCATATGAAGATCAACGACGAGAGGAGGATAAGCAAGCTACAGAACGAAGCGCCGCCGAGTAGTACGGACGGCGAAGCGGCTACGTTAGAACCGCCGGAGAAGCCGAAGGCTAGCGATCGCGTTTAGATAGATTGATAGAATTGTTTCTTTTCACTTCTTCATTCTTTCAATAATTGCGGTTTTTGTAGTTGTTGTACATGTACTTCGTTCTTTTCAGGGCTCTTCATGATTTTTTTTTTTTCAACGCCTAACTTTTAGCATAGTGCGGATTTTACACAGCAAAAATTTTCTCAGTCGGAATAGGGAGTTGTACATTTTGGATGAAACTTCTGCAAATAGTTCTATTTCTTTAATATAAATTCTCATGACATCCCCATCTACTATGATTTCGTTCTTTATTGCTTATAGGTTGTCCGTGCGCGTGAGCTTCAGAGTTTTTTTTTTTTTTATTTAATTTTTTTTATAATTTTCCTTTCAGTATAAATCAGTTGTTATTGCTAACTTATAGAAAAACAAATTCATCTCAGACGCGACAAACAACAAAAAATAACAGCGATTATTAACTGATTCGGTATTAGTTGAAAAAACTAACACTTATAATATTAGAAAACTTCTTGTCATGATAATTGATTCGAAAAGCCCAAGGCTAGGTAAGGATCGACAATCATCTAAAGTATTTCTTGGCTTATAGCGGGGCAATGGAGGCCGGCAGGATTTCACGGCTCTAAATTTCTCCCTATCACCCTGAACCAATAACATAGCAACATTATCCCCGGAACTATCTCCACGAAGCCTTTCTACTAGTATAAGATTATTCCCGCTGGTGAAGACCATCCATGCGACATGCGATAGTGAGGAGCTGCGTGATATCACGGAGTATTTTTTACGAGGAACATTGATTCTGGATTCAACTCGTATAATTACTACACTCTGAAGTGCTGAGTCCAGCGATACAGAAACTCACGTAAAATGGAGGGGCTTGAATGATGGGTAAATACAAAGCCTTGAGCAGATGAGCGTTGCATAAAAAAGGATTCTTTTAGACGGATGGAATTGGTTGGATATTGTAGATTCGTACTGCAGCTCAACGAGGTACATTTGGTAGTTCCGCGCACGGCTGTCATAGGTGGTTCATAATGTGCATCGAAGTTCATTGCGACGACTTAACTAGAGAGGTCAAAAGATAGAAGAACTTTAAGTTATCAGGGTAATCCACGACCCCGGGCGATAACAAAACTCATCTATCGCCTGTTGTGTTCCATTTTTCCAAACGCTCATAACAGCCATATACAGAATCTAGTGATAGTATTCATTTACTTGAAGCGGAAATACGATAGCTGTAGGCCGGTATCCTAGGAATTCAGTCGATACCAGCATTTCGATGCGTCTAGAGTCGGAGACATAACCGCGCAGACATGGATAACCGACAAGGCATACTGTCAAGATTAATGTTTATCCCGGATTCTACAACCTTGCCGAATGACACGTCCCGGGGTATGTACGACCCACGAGGTCTTTGAAACGGCGACTATCGGGATTAGAGAAAGCCGTTGACCCGCCGAATTATATCAAGGCTATGTTAGAGTAGTTTACGAAACTTACCCTGGTGATTAAACGGTACGGTCGGCTGATAGCTTTCCTCTAGGGTTTCCGGGTTTCCGGATTTTGATCCATAAATCTGCAATTATCGTGGCCAGAGATACGAGATTTATGCGTTGAAATGACGAAGACAATGACGAAGATAGGTACCAGAAGGTGCTTCGGGCGATGCGTTTTCTTCGAAAAGTGACTACGTGTCATAGATGTTTTCTTTATCCCGAGATCCCGAGCAAAACCCAGCAGCTTGCTATATCACGATTACTTAAATGATTCTGTGCCGACGTGCGCGAGACGAACAGCACCTACATACCGCTAATAGCTTATTTTGCTTCTGCCGTTTAATGTCAATGACACAAAGTTGGTCTCGAAGGATAAGAAGGGCCATCGGAGACTACCGATGGAATAGAGGATTAGCCATACAGCTCAAAGATCTAATAGTGCGAATCACCGATAGTAAAAGAAATTGGAATGCTACAAGCCTGGATATACCTTCGGCGTATGACCCGGTGATGACCATTAAGCCCTCAGCAAGAGGTCTTACTAATGCAGGCCCTATAAAAATGGAAATTCCCAAACCCGACGAGGGACACACGAACATTTATTGGTATCATAGGTAGTTCACGTACGATGTCTCTACGAGGTCACTTGGATGCATAAAGCTTGTGAAGCCCCGGAGCTAATTGTAGAAAGACATTTAGCACGATAACCTACGTACACTATCCTGTGCAGAGAATGTATTCAGCCTTGGACTATGACTAACTCTTCAATCCAATCAGTTCTCCCCCACATATTCTAATAAGAAATCCTCGCGAGACTACATCCCGGAATAAATGAGAAAGACCTTCCAGATGCTCCGTAGACTTCCTGCTTGAGTAGCAATCCGAGCGCTCATGCACGTCGTATGGCTTTTCAAAAGGTCTCGACGTCCCATATGGGGTAACACACTAGAAGGCATAGAATAGAGAAAGTTTCTTTGAGACTATTTCTCTCCCCACGATTTACGAATCTCAAAAACCCGAAGCTTCTCATCATAATTGAGCGTAAACCAATGCAAATAAAAAAAACGAAGAATTAATTTTAAAGCTCAACGATAACATAGAACAACTCCGAATAATATCGTTAATCCAGCCTAGCCGCGGTCATTCATCAGATCGTTTGGAAAGAAGGTACCACCATACCTTGAGAGGATCGAGAATACAACGTTGCATCACAGCGTCCTATGAATCCTGCAGTATGCGGGTAAGTACATAGCCAAATTACTCTTATTTGCCACAAGGGATGATAGTGTGTGGACAGTATATTGTAATCACCGAAGGGAAGAAATCAAAGCACCCGATATTTGTAGCGGGCAATGACTGGGAAGATACACGGTATATATGAACGTTTAGCTCATGGAGGGAAGACTTATGATATAAATTTTGCTTTCACAAAACCACTTGTTACTCAGCGCTGCGCCCTCTACACAGCACTACAGAGAGTGCGCGAAATATTTATTCTAGCACGACCCTTGCGCGGTAGCTTGAGGCGGTATCATCTCATACGCAGTTTTACTAAACCCTTGGCCAGAGCGCGAGGCATTGACAGGGTCGAAACTGGGTACATATCTTAACACGAAGGACAGAGTCACGAGGGCCAGTATAACCGCCACCTCCGACAAAAAACTGTCCACAAATCTAGTCTCAGCTCCAGACCCTTAATTAGAGAAAAATAGTAACGTAGAAACGCGTGAAGCTAATAGTAGACGAAATTCGTCCCCGTTGAGAGGAAAGCTACCATAAAAGGGGTTTCAACTTGCTACCTCGTAATCGATGAGTAGTAAGCGGAATTACCAGGAGCGCACAAGAATTTAGAATAGTTCCGCTAATTCCCCGTTTACAAGTGCAATTACTTTTTGTGTCTGTTTCGTTGCAGTTCGTGATGCATAATTCCTTAATGTGTTAGACCACCATGTATATAAGGGACACCGTTCCCCCTTCAGGTAGCTAGACAAGGGAACCAACTCAATACACACCATTCTACACCCATTTTCCCCAGTGCTCTAACATAATGCATCTCAGGGAAGAGACAGCCGTAGTCACTACACGGATTCCCAGAATTCATAGATACGAGCGGAGCGCGTTCGCCAAGGTTGATAAGCACTTATTTTTCGCGGTAGGAAAACCAGAGGTATGATAGGAAGTCAATACCGTAGACGGCATCAACGGCGTTTATTCCATTGCAAACATCGGCTGGTAGATCATAAAAAGGGATTTAGAGGGACTGATCCGGGAGCTATTGGACAAGAAGCAGAAGTTGAATTGGAAGAGTAGGATAATAGTGATAAATTTCTTAAGATTATGTCATTCTCTCAGAGACTAGTAAATATATTTAGTGTGACACTAAAGAAGTAGTCACTAGAACAGCTACGAAAGCTCAACATTAAAGGATAGTACTCTACAGTGATATTTTTAAAGAACTCATGTATTTGACTTAGTTCACGATATGATTTACTTGCTGTTCCATTTTATAATTAATTGTATTCCTTATCGCGTGATCATTCGTGAGCAGAAACCGCTAAGACGGTGCAACTAACATCCTGTTTAATCTCTGCCCTTACGCATCCTTATCCTCGCGTTATGGGCCTATTTGGACTGAAAAACTCTTAAAAATAGAGCGTCGACTACGCATTAGCTGGGGTGCACGCGACAATGGTTTCTAGAGGATGATCTACCTCTGACGCCCCGCAGGTTGAAGTTTATAAAGTGACACTTTAGCCAACGATAGGGAAACATTTTTCCCTGCATCTCGTTCTTCAAACTAAAAAGACGAGTTCTTTCCTCGTGCGAGGATATATATATATATATCAGTGCAGTATGCTGAGGTTACCGTAGGTGAGATTTTCTCTCCTTTTTATCCTCTTCATAATCAGAAACTTACATATAGACTAGAAGTGGTTGCTATGATGTATCTATGTGTGCAACCGGGACTTGCAGCGCCGGTGAATTCACCTCAGGGACGGAAGCGCTCTTGTGCAAATGTATATCTAATCGCTTGAGTTTGCTTTTCGTGTTCGCTAACGTATGTGTGATGTTAGGCAGTGATGGGTGAAATTGAAAAAAGAGTTGTTTTTCTCCTTACACCTTGCGTATCCACTGTGGAACGCTGTCTTGGATAGTTTAAATATTTCCCATCCGCTGAACCCTATGAAAATAACTCAAAGAACAATCCAATCAAATTGAATTGCAATAATTCCAAAGAAATAGCAAAAGGAATAGGAAGAGCATTTATTTCTGGTGATAGTTTGTAAAGCGAGGAGAGGAGAAAAGAGAGAACGGTGGTTACGAAACGAAGTGCTGATTACCGTCGTCGAACTTTCAAGCATGGCGCTAAGGCTTCTTCATAAAATAAAATAAAATAAAATAAAATAAAATAAAATAAAATAAAAATAATGGCTAATGTTAAATATTAAAGGACC
Source organism: Pezizomycotina sp. ARF18 (assembly GCA_002224055.1). Taxonomy (NCBI): domain Eukaryota; kingdom Fungi; phylum Ascomycota; species Pezizomycotina sp. ARF18. The sequence goes on along the minus strand of AZLU01000104.1, from coordinate 81,238 downwards.
AAGTGACATTCTAGATTTGCATCCTTGGCGTTCTACTGCGTAAATTGCTGAAGGTTTGCGGGCAGTTGGCAATCGAACATGGAGGGTCAGGTCGCAGCTGCGCAGACGGATGCTGGTCCGGTTTCGTCGACTGCCGCCACGGTCGATACCGGTACTGCGGACCTTCGCCATGGTTAAAGAGGAAGCCACAATCTTGGGCAAGTTCGAGAGAGATCCTAATTCGCACACGGTCGGGGACAGAGAATGGTTGAAGGAGACCGATAAGCTAACCACCGGCGGGGGTACTCGCAAACAAATGTCCTAGTACCATGGAATGTTTCTAGTTCGACCACATCCGGCAGCTGGCCATGGTGACCAAGCAGATCGAAATTTATTTTTACCTTTTGGGGAAGTCTTTCCCAATCCACACCACCGTGATTTCAAATAAGAACGCTTTAATCTGGTAACACGCCTCTCCTATAGCTTTCCTGCGCGATAGCTACGATCATAAACCGTAGCAGACGGCGCCTCCTCAGAAGCCCTGCTAGTATATTCACCCTCGACTCGGAGAACCTCCCCTGCAGGTATTTGGACGATATCCTATGCTATGTATTGAAGCTTCGCTGAAATTATACGGCAGGTCTTTAGTTATGGCCTCCTGAACTACTCCGTAGGCCGGCGGCGTGCGGCGTGCGGCGTGGTCGTCCGGTGACCAGCTTGCAAACGAGGACGCGTGGACACCGCGTGGGAGACGATTACTTGAGGAACTGTCAAACCGGCATATGCAAGCCCCATAACAACTCTAAACGGAACATTCTAGCCTGCAGAGGGCGCGAGGTAGCTTAAAGTAGAAAACGCATCCTGGGGTCGCATGCGCGTCATGAAAGTGAAAACGCGGTCGCTATGCTCTGTCTGGGTTCATGTCTGCCTCAACGAGTCAACTAAAGCGGAAGTGAATTGAGCGCAGCTCGAAGGTACGGTCGAAGGTTGGTCAGCAAGACCGCGTAAGCACACGCGGGCTTTTAATTTCACAATTTTCTTCCAACTTTCTTTTGCACAACTATATTTATTTCCCCCGGCGCTTTGGGAGATATCGATAAATGCTAGATATATCGGACTCACCGGAATTCTGCAGTGGCGCTACGTATGAGATAAGCACTCTGTCCGTGAAGAAACGCTGAATGTGCCCAGATTTGTCTCTCGAGTACTCGAGGATCTGTAGACGCCAGAAGGACCACATCCCGGCGTAACACGCCATATATGAATGACGAGGGTGACGTCCATGGGCATTTTTACAACAGCGTCAAGGATTTCGTCGAGCACGAGCACGCCACCGTCTGGCATCTGCAGATCCCCGCTATCCTTGAATCCATGGGCATAAACGTTAACGGTAATGACGTCTCCCGCGGCACCGCTCGCAGTCGCCGAGGATATTAATGCAAGGTGTCTTGCTTTGGGTTTTGTGGTTTGACTAAGCCGAAGAACCTCGGCCAGGAAATGGTTCCGCGTATTAGTAGACTGTCTGACGGCCCGAACACGGGGTTGGTCGAGCCGCATTTTGACGACATCGTCTATCGCGGCTAGGAAGATTTCGTAAGCGGCCAACGCCGTGACGGTACACCATTCTCGGCAGCGTACAATTTGGCAAGCCCCGGGAAATCGGAGAACATAGGCTCGTCATCGGGCTCTCCGCAAAAGATGGGGAGGACCCTGTTTGACATTCTAAGGAGGTGCGCAAGAAATCCTTAAAATATTTCGAAAAAAAAAAGAAAAAAGAAAGAAAGAAAGGAAGAAATGGAAGAAAGAGAGAACCGTCTTCGCCGTTTCACTTGCTCAGACTTTATCTCTAAAACGAGGAGTTAGGGCGCTGGGAGTTCGGATGGTCTTGCTCTAGACGGCGAGACGCTGAATGCTGACCATGGATGAAAATAGCCTTCCGCGCACAAGCAATACCCAATATTTAATTAATATGTAATTCTACCTACTAACCCCCCTCTATAAGTATAACGAGTGCCTAAGCACCGGATATCCCCCTCTTCCCTGAAACCCTTCTTCATTTTGCTGTCTCTAAATAAATAAAATACTCAACTTCCATCGTTTCAAGCGGAATTGTATAGTAGTTTAAGCTCTCGGAGAGAGATGGATGGAATATCTGGCATCCACATGTAAGTTAGGTTAATAAACTTTTAGACTCCCATATCCAGAGCAATGTAACAGAGAACTCTCATAACATTCTTCTTTTTTCTTTTCTTTCTTTATATATAGTATGATTTAATTTAATTCAATTCGGGTATAACAGTTTGCTTTAACTTTCGTGGATGGAAAGTTATTGGATGGATGCATTTTCAATTTGTTTGTACCTAGGGACCGAGTAGGGGACTGATCTGAGTTGGAAGAAAGGGCAAAAAGAAAGAAGGGTTTTCTTACTAAAAAAAAAAAAAAAAAAAAAGCCTGTACCTACAGTTGTTAACTTTAAAACATTATTATTATTAATAAATTAGCAAGTTACTTTACTGTAAGTGGTCTCAAAGCAAACGCTCATTTTAAATCCGAAAAAGGTCTCCGTAACAATAATATCGTATCCTACATTACTAGCGAACCTTTGATATTTCTTTGCGTAATCGCATACATTTTTCTCTGCCCTTTCTGCTTCCGAAAAGTTTCTATTTCGTGTTTCTTATTTTTCTCTCGATAGCAAGAAATATATTCTCCTAAATCCCAGCCCGGAATAGCCATATTGAAAGATGTCCACCCAAACCTCGCTAGTTCCACCAAGTCCAGGTACGCCCTTGCCGCGGCCGTGCCCAAAAGATATCGTTCACCCTGGCAGACGTTGGGCGGGAGAGTTCCAAAAATCCCGATCTGTAGCGCCTCCGCCGAAGCCGGATTTCAGCAAGGGCATGTGAAAGAGAGATCACAGTCCTCTGTGGAAGTCAATAGGAAAAGTACCAGTGAGGAGCCGATGGAAATAACCAATCTAGACCTAAGTTTTTCTTTCTTTGATCATAGCGAGCAGAGGTTTAAAGGGATAAGCGCCGCGAACGACAAGATACTCGGTGATTTTGTCTTTAGCGAATACGGCACGACGACATATGAGCGGCCGTACCATTCCTGCTCGTCTGGACAGGCGAAACCTTACTCTCACCAAAAAAAAATGTCCATTCATGATTGTGGACCTAGTTGTCGTATGGCTAACGAGCGAACAAGCCGCTCCACGATTCATAGAAGTTGGAGAGCCAGCCAAGGGGCCAGTGTCACAGTCTCCGATAGATTCATGAAAATGCCGAGAGTCCTTTATATATTCCAACGGACGAGGATATCACTGAGCTCTGGCTCAGCCATTTTTCGATCGCGAATGCAATATCTGTTATCGGGAGATCTATCGTTATTGAGCTCCCATCACAGGAAGAAGACGTTTTTCTGGCTCTTCTGGAACTCATGCCAGAGTACATTACGGGAGATGGAGCTTTTCCTATTTTTTTACGTCAACGGCTCGTTAGAGTTTGAAAAAGTAAGGTGGTAAACGGCAGTCAAAAGCCACGCCCGTACGTCCCGATTACTATAACTACACAAGGGATCATGATAGCGGTCAATTATACCGGGCGTCTGTTTAATAGGCTAGCAAGGGGAATTTACATGTTCTGTCCTACTACAAAATGGTGAGAAGGAGCGACTTGTCGTTCTATGGCACTGTGCTTCGATGAAACGATAAGCCCGAAAGGTTCTCGCGAGAGAAGGAACCCGCATCTAGACGGTAACATAGCCTTTACTAGGGTTACCAGATTTCACATACTCACATTGGGAACGTGGTCGAAAGAATCGGAAAGCCGATTTTGCGTTGGTCAAACTCTTCCCGATATTAAAATTAGTAACGTTTTTTTTTTTTTCCAATGCAGTAGCTCGGAATTGGTAAAAGCCGAGGAAATAGTCCAAGAGCACACCCAGTTCTATATCGACTCATTTGTTTCGGACAGGCAGAAGCTCAGAGTTCGTGGGCGTAGGATCGTGCGTCCAGAGCAAATCGGGTAAGATTATCTAAGGATTACCCTTCAAGCTGCTAGAAGGGACTGAAAGAGTTGCTCTTGGGGCTTATTGGACAATATCCCAAAATACAATGGACAAAGCCGTCAAGCAAATCATTGGTACCACTGGAAATCCATACCTTAGAAGTATAGCAAACATTCACGAAGGGTCTGCGGTAGTGTAATGCTGTATTGCAGAGATATCCGTGGGAAAGAAGTAGAAGTATCGGAACAAGGGCTGATTATGGAATCACCATTGGAGCAATGTCGTTGACCGTTACGACCAGACGGCAGTGTTCTGCTCTTGCCGATGCGATGGACCCACTTATTGACTCGGGCTGGCAGGTTGCGACAATCAACGGGAATATCGAATTGACTAGCTAGAACGCCCGCTTCTCTTCATCCACTGTCATACAATACCATAAAATTTCATACTAGGACACGACTGTTAATTCGGTACCCGATCTTTTCTCAGCTCGAGAGCGTACTTAAAAACTGTAGAGGTCAACGAGGGATGGTTGCATAAAAAGACTTTATCATCAAAAGAGCATTTCCTACGAAGTAGTATGATAAATAAAATAGAAGTTAGCACACACATACACACACACACGCACACACACTTTTTTTCCTGTAAGGAAACACTTCATTTTCCACTCCAACGCATTCTTATATAATGCCAGCAAGCGCCAATCGTATCGCCGTTTTATCTCAACAGTATGCTTTATTATATAAGTGCAATAGGGCTCTCCTCATTTTCATTTCCGGTGTATTATAGAAGTTCCGGGATCCAAAACACGGGGGGTTTCCTTGAGCATGTAGAAACACTGGAGCTCGTGATAGCGTTCACCGTTCTGTTTTATCTGTCCTTTTTTCTTTTCTTTCTGAGAATTTTCAATTGTTCTTCCCAGGAAACTGCAAAACCAAGTATAAAGAGGTCAAATCGGAAATAAATAAATTGAGTGAAATATATATATTTAAAAAAATAGTAAGCTATCAAACATATAATATAGGAAATCTTTTTATGTCAATAGACTCCGAGCGAAATGTCTCCCAGTTAGCCCACAAGACCATTTCGCCAACCAAAGCTAGCAAATCGGTATTAGAAATAGAGGAAAAAGAATTTCAAGAAAAATATATAGAGAAAAAAAAAAAACTCATAGTTTTAAAAACATCTTTCCGTAACGCCATTATAATGGATATATAATTCTATTTAACATAAATCCGAAAAGGGGTATACTAGTAATACAGGTAATATAGAAACCAGGGAGATGCAGGAATATGAGGATAAATAAAGAAAACGAAAAAAAAAAAAAAAAAACCGTTATGTATTAAACCCACCTCAAGCAAATGATGGAAAAGAGCTCCAATGTACCATCGTAGAAAAAATAAAAGAAAACATTGGAAGAAGTGAGACCGCTGTTTAGGCAATTGAAATGAGGAAAGGTATAGACATTTGAAAAAAAAAAAAAAAAAAAAAAGAAACTACTGTTGCAATAGAAAACAATTTTATCCCAGTAAAACTTTTTCCCCCTCTTTTTACTTATTAGCCCGATTATTCCACCCGTCCATCTGTCTCCTGATCCCCAGCGTCCTCTTTTGTGGCACCGAGCCAGAAGCAGCAGCATTATCCAACTGCCCATGGTCGTCGTCTGACCCAGAGACGCCATCGTGGTGGTGGTATTAACAGACATCATCGTCGTCGGGCCATGAACCGGGATGTAGGTTTACTACTGCTCCTAGCGGTGGTTTTTTCTTCTGCACACTCTGCAAGCTGCTTAACGTCGTAGTCGTTCGGGCAGTAGTAAACGCCGACGGGCGATCGGGAGAGGATGAGAGGAGGATGTAATCTGGTTTGCTGACGGCGGTGACGGAGTCAATTGGCTGTTTTCCTGCTGCTGCGACTGCGGAGCGTTGGACGGGTTTGCTGGCGGCGAGTTTAGTGGTAGTTGTGGTGGTAGTATAGTCTTCGTTTCGGTTTTAGTAATGAAGAAATTCTAATATCCTGACAACCGGTATCCTTCGGCTTCCTGCCGGGTTTCGCTTTATTCTCCGGATCTTCGGGGAACATTGCACCCTTGCCGGACTTTACTTTTACCGCTATCCTTCGGACGATTCTTTTCTTCGTTGCTGAGCTCGCGCATGCGGATTCCGGCGCTAACGAAGCCCATGCTTGCCCCCACCGGTGGTAATGCCAGGATAGGTGGTCTGAACGCGACGCTACGGAACGTGCTGCCGTTGTTCATACGTTGGCGTTTCCAATTATTATCGTCAATGTCGTCGTCGGACCAGCTACCTCGCCGTCTCCCTTGTTGAAATCGTCCTTGAGCATAGCTCGTCTTCTTCGCTTTCGAGGTTTGCGGCTTCGATGGCGGATTGGATTTGCTGCAGCGTGGGACATTCGCGGCGAGGATTTCGGCGAGGGATTGTACGATTGTCGGGGTTATTTTGGGGCCGTGTTTTGCGATGACGCGCTTTACGCCTTGGTGGGTTAAGAAGTTGGAGACGGATATTTGCTCTGCGAGACATTAGTCATGCACATAATACGAAATGTTGTTACGAGAGGGAAAATGCGAATAAAATACACACCAGATTTACTATTCTTCAAGCGTACGACATGTACAATAGACTCTTAGCGCGCGTCATAGCAACGTAAAGCAACCGTCTTTCTTCGTCCGTGTCCTCGGCGCGAGAATGCGGTATCGAACCCTCGTAGCATCCGGGTATGAAGACGACCGGCCACTCCAGACCCTTCGCATTGTGAATTGTAGAGATAGTAACTTGCTCTGCGGCGCTCTCCATCTTCTGGTGCAATCCAGCGACGAAGTCAGCGCTACATTCGCAAGGAATTTCCCTAGTGCAGTCCTTAAATCGTCCGTTTCGTCAATACCGATGCGTGGATGGTCGGGAGTTCGTTCTCTTGTGAAGCGGAGATGCCCTTCATCCACGCCTCTGAGAATTCGTCCGCTTGTACCAACAATTCTTGAACGTTAGCCACCTGGAGTCGAAGTCTTTGGTGTGCATGCGTTTTAGGTATTCTTCGTAACCTAGCTTCTTGAGGACCTTGTTGACGAGCGTAATGAGTGTCGTTCGGCCTTTGCTTCGTCAGAATCTGGATCAAACACGGCCATTTCGACACTCTTGGTATCTCTATCTAGTACCCATTTCGATGAAAGAATGACATTGACGAGCTTCGCTAGTCCGTCTTGAGCGGGTTTCATAAGCTTCGTCCTTGCCGTAAGCTTGCCCTGCGCGTTTGCCGCAAATAAGATCCCAAAGTGATTTCTTCCGTTCGCTGCTTCCTCCAGCAGAGATTTATCGTAACCTCGCCGATCCTCCTCGGCGGGACGTTGATGATCTCACGAGAGCGTCGTTGTTCGTGGGTAAATACAACACCCTCAGATAATCCAACACGTTTCGCACCTCCAACCGGTCAAAGAACCTCGTCCCGCAAACCATCCTGTACGAAACCCTCTGCTCCACCAACACGCTTCGATAACTCTCGTCAACGACGCCGAGCGGACTAATATCGCGACGTCGTTCAGCGATATCAATCGTCCCGTCACCGCACAATTCTTACGATCTCCTTCGCCATCCACTGCGCCTCCGCATACACCGTCGGCAATTTCTTCAGGACGGGCTGACACCCAACCCTTCGTCGGTAATAACGGCTTCTTTGGCCTGTGCGTATCCTGCTCGATAACCTCTATCGCGGCATTCAAATACACGCACTGGACCTGTAATTCTCTTCCAAGAAAATCTGCACCGTATCCTCGTACTTCTCCTGCATCTTCTTAAGATGCCAATCTCCGCCGCACGGAAACCGTAGATCGACTGATCGGATCGCCCACGATGGTGATGTTGCCGCGGGATTGGGCCAGGAGGCACATGAGGTCGTACTGCCGATATTCGAGTCCTGGAATTCGTCGATGAGCACGGCTTCGACGTTCGAAACTACGCGCGGGTGTTTGCGGAGTAAATCCACGCAGCGCAACAGGAGATCGTCGTAGTCTAGTAAATTTGACGTTTTGAGCTCGGCTTCGTAGTCTGTGTATATTACCGAGTTTCGTACTGTGGACCTTCTTTAGGTGACATTTCGCGGAAGTCGGCGGTGGAAATCATTTTCGCTTTTAAGTTCGAGATTTGTGATCGGACGCCGGACGCATCCAGCGAGTCGAAGTTGTGCCGTTTTATCAGACGCTACAATAAATTCCCATTAACAACATATTCTTAATCTCTCCGAGTTGACGAATTTTACTTCGGAGCAGAAAGGAAGCAACAACTTACGCCGATAATAGCATTTGTATCATTCGTATCCGCAATCCAAACCCTTCCCGATCCCCGCAAGATCACTATACCTCACCAGATACCTCTCGCAATGCTATGAAAAGTCCCCAGCACAAGCTTCTTCTCCAACCCCTCCAGCATCCCGCGATCCTCTCCTTCATCTCCCGGCTCGCTTTAACCGTAAACGTCGCGACGATGATGTTCGAGGGTTCGATGCCGTAGGCTAGCATGTACGCCACGCGGGACGTTAGGGTTTTCGTCTTGCCTGAGCCGGGGGGTGCGAGGATCTGACTACTTTTGCGGGTGTGGTGACGGCGGTACGTTTGGGCGGCATTGAGGCCGGCGAGGATGCGGTTTATTTCGTCTTCTTTGGAGGGAGGGAGGATGGCGGTGGGGTGTTGGGGTTGGAGGGGGAGGTGGCGTCGTAGATGTCGGAGAGCTGGTCGTAGACGT